>REGL01000904.1:107327-117718 GCA_004194395.1 Aurelia aurita complex sp. Pacific | reverse complement strand
CAGGGCATGAAAAAATGTTTCCCTTCCTGCGACCATACAAGGATCATGCCTAAATTTCCTGCAAAAACACAGAAGTGAAAATATTGAGCTTTCTTAAAGAAAGGTCATGTTCCAAAGATAGGCAATAAACGGCCAACTGGTTTATCTGTAAATGCGAATGAAACTTGATGGACAGTAAATTCAAGGAAGTTTGGAGCCGATTAAGTTGGAAAACCATGAATGAAATCATCTATGATTTCTAAAAGGCAGAAGTAAAAATCAAGTTCTACACCTCTCTTATATTTGTTGTATACAATATTCATAAAAACTGTGCATGAGATACAATCTATGTTAAGCAACTTGCTTGATTTTATAAGCTATTTTCATTTTGAGAAATGAGAAAACAGAGCTCGATACACGAAGCAAGATTGATTTTGAGAAATTTCCTGCAGGACATTATGATTGAAAATTTCCTGCGACCGCCCGGCCGCATGGTCGGGTGGGTTTTCATGCCCTGTTGCATGAGTTCATGGCGTTTAAATTGCTATCGCACAGGCATTTTGAAAGCAGCCCGTTTTTTCTGATACACCCAGTATAAAAGGACATTATATTTTATGTTGATGCTTTTATAAACTTTTTTATAGTGTGCAAGAAATACTTTGATGAGTAAAGCAATCAGCAGTGATAAAGACCTTGTAGCTGTAATACTCTTTGGAACTGTAAGTATGTGCTAAAAAGTGTGTCCACACTCGATAGTCCATGATACACACTTCCAGCATAGGCTTCAAATCTTTGACTCGGCGTAAAAAGGTGGGTGTAAAATTCAATGACCGATTTCTTCTGATTGAATTACTTGAAAGAAACTTTAGATACTTATCTATATAATTGTACCGTTGGACTTTTCAGAAGTTTTGAATATTTTTCGAAATTACAGCGTATCTTACATTTCAACTCATTTGCGGATGTGACGTCATCAAATTTCTAAATCATAAACTAGATGAGTGACAGACTTTTGCTTGATACCATATTGTAGGCATTCATAAACTTTATGGTTTTCTTCGAAATTATTTCATGTTGCGTCAAACAGCTTAAAAATTACGATTGTTTTAAGTTTTTTTGAAAATTCTTCTTGAATTCTTGAAAAAGAAGAAAAACATTCTAATTCCAAAAATATTGAAGATTTCAGAAAAGTCTAACGGTAGAATTATAGAGAAATAGCTAAAGTTTCTCCGAAGTCATTCAATTCAAAGAAATTGGTCACTCAATGTTACACCAGCCTTTTTAAAGATTTGAAACCTATGCTCATTCAAGCCATTGTAAAGCATCATGCATTCTGATCTCCCCTTTCCTCTGTATCTTTCTCGTAGGCTATAGCTTTTAATATTTTTCCAATTCAGTAATGTACATAGTTTAAAACTATGTATGTATGTATGTATGTATGTATGTATGTATGTATGTATGTATGTATGTATGTATGTATGTATGTATGTTTGTTTGTATGTATGTAAAATTTGCCACAAAATTAAATATTTGATATGGTTAAAATAATATAGGATAGTTACAATACAATTTACATGACCACTTTAATAAATGTAAGTTGAAAAACACCCCTAATCATAGTGGCAGGGATAGCATTAAAAGATCAAGTTGACCTTATTTCGATAATGGTCCCTTTCGAGGTGGTTGCAAAAAAAATGTGAACAATATATTTTTATGTGCTTTTGGATAAAGCATAATTTAGTCAGGCCGAATCATGAATGTGAGAGAGGATGCGTGGTTTTAGTAGCCTACGAGTCGACCCATTATCCTAAAGAATAAAGGGTCTGCGAAATAAAGAGATAAAGCTTGCTACGGCTGCCCAATTGATTATGTTAATTTTCTGTGCAAATAATGCATGAAACCCGTCTCAACAAAGGCTGCATAAATTAAGTTTTAGAAATGTGGAACTTTAGTAGCAAGCTTTCGCACATTAATTCGTAGACCCTTTCTCCAGTTGGATAATGGGTCTACTCTTAGGCTATTGTTTTAGTAGAACATAAAGATTGATGAAAAATTATAGTTAATTGAATCGCTGTCATTGTTGTTTTCATTATCATGATACGGAAGCTAGGTTGAGCTTGAAAACAAAAATGTTATAGTTCATCCACAGCCCCCTTGGATACCCTCATTCTAGTTTACTCTGTATAAATATCGGGTGTGCCAAAATAAACTATGCACGTTTGGCAGGCCACAATAAATCGTACACTGGACCGATTTTGAAGATTCATGGCTTAATCTTTAGCAAAAAACCTGCATTAGATTCTAGGATTGTTTGCAAATTTCTTTCTTTTTAGTCTTTAGAGCCAGACGCAACTTTCTTAAAATGTTCGTTTTCGAAAACACTGAAAATAGTCAAAAAACGTCGATCATGTTTTGTAAAGAATCGAATTAATTAATCGATTTCTAGATCCCAAGTCACCACGAAAAAGTATTCTCTTTGTCTATTCATGTTCATTCTTTAGAAAATTTGATCGACGTTTTTTGATAATTTTCAGTGTTTTCGAGAATGAAAATTTTAAGAAACTCGCGTCAAGCTCCATTAAATGAAAACAGAAAAATTTGTAAAAATTCCTGGAATCTAATTCAGGCTTTTTGCTCAAGATTGAGTCATAAATCTCCAAAATCGGTCTAGTGCACGATTTATTGTGTCCTGTCAAACGTGCATAGTTTATTTTGGCGCACCCGGTATAATAAAATTTGTTTATTTTGTATTCTTTAACTTGTAATCGTTGCTGAATATGAATGAATTTGAATTTGTAAATCTGTTTGCTCAATCATTGATATTTTGTTTTTTTTGCCATTTGCAGAACAAGACGAAGAACAGCAATGATTTCAAGAACATTTACGTATTTCAGGTAAATTCATCCCATATACAGTATGCAGCCTTAAAGGACAAGTCCGGGGTTTCTACAATTAATGTCAAAAAGCAACCTTACCAACTGCCAAACATCACTTATGACTTCTTTCGACGTTTTGAGATGTTTTTCAGTTGTAAATTCGTACGACATTTTTCGTAAGTTAGGCCCAATGTCGTCGCCATTTTGTGAAACGCGATGAAATAGCTCTATGAGAAAACAGCTTCGTTCAGGTCGAAGGCAAAATGGGTGAAATTACGTCATGAATAATGACGTCATTTCGCTCATTTCACATATTGAAAAACGCAATTTCGCAGAGAAAAGACAGAGATGGTTGGAAAAAAAGTACGACACACCATTCACAACATTGTTAGCTTTCATTTTATGAACAATTATTCCAAACCCGGACTTGTCCTTTAACATTTCCCTTTTCTATGCAAATCGACTCTTATGCAAGATATCACTTTCTATACGGCAAAATGCTTTGTGTGATTTTTTGTGCTGCAAAAAGATGTTGAACATTTAAGCACATATGTCACATCAGCAATTGGTTAATACAACAAACAAGTTTGGAGTGGAATTTCATTGTTTCGTGACTTTTTATTTCTGTTTCATGAATTTTTATTGCAATGAAAATTCAGCCTCGAGCCTGTGCTTTGTAATGAACAATGGAGAGAATTGTATTGCATGAACCAATCAGTTTCATGACATATGCCCTTTAAATATTTGAGAACCATAACAAATTTTGGACGCTGTAATTTTTTTTTCGAAATATCCAACTTATTTTTGAGGATCAGTCTTTACAGTTGTGTGTTTATAGGTAGTAAGAAACTATCCCCAAGGCAAATTCAAGTTTCTTGTAGAAAATGTTTATTTCAATAGCTAAAAATGTCTTTTTTTTAACCATAATGTTTTAGAAAGCTTGAGTGAAATTTTTAATTGTTTTTTATGTTCTGTTTATATTATTAATTAAAAATTTACAATACGCAATACTTTTTTTTCTATATCCAGATAAAATTCTTACAGGACAGGGTGTCCCAGAAAAATTGTTTGACGTTTGATTAAATCTTAAAAAATAACGATGAAATGTGCAGGCTCCTAGTTAAATAACCCTGTTCCTAAGATTTTGAATTAATTTTAGACGCCAGAATCTTGTGAATCCGCTAAGAATTCACTGAGTTACAAGTTTTTGAAGTTCAAGTTTGTGCGAAAGCTAAAACCAGGCGCCCCCAACTGACTTGCTTTCCTAAAAGACGTCCCAAAACCGAAGAAAAAGAAGACTGTCCAATGTTTTACGCCTCGTCGATATCAGAGCAAACCAAATAGGACTACCAAAGCTACTTAATTCTTGCAACCGTTGTCAAAATTTAGTGAGCAATGAAAGTATCTAAAAACATGGAATGATCAATTTAATCAATGAGAGACGGGGCAATTCCAAATTATGCTGAACAGGATTCCCCCAAGCATCCATAACCTTGATTCAATGTTATAAAAAGCTAATTTGTCGACAATTTTTTTGAAATTCCATTTCATTTGCTTTGAATAAACGAGATTCTACTTTCACAAAATATGCCATTTAGGTGCGTCTGGTTTCAGCTTTCGCACAAACTTGATCTTCGAAAGCTCGTAACTCCGTGAGTATTTGGCCGATTTGTTAGCTTCTGGTGTCTAAATTAATTTAACATCTCAGCAGTATGGTTATCTTACCATGGAGCCTGTTCGTTGTTTTGTTTTTTTCTAATATTTAATCAAACGTCGAACAAATATTTTGGGACACCCTGTACATGTTACTACTTACTCTATATATTTATACGATACAACTATACAACACTACACTGACGATGACACGAGGAGCAAAATGGCGTGACCCCATGGTCTACATATAACAAAAACAATAAACACTACAAGACAATATGCGAAAGGAAAAACAAGAAAAGAGAATACTTGAAATTAATCACTATACGCTAAATGCAACATGAGTTAACTGCAATAATAATAATAATAATAATAATAATACATTTATTTAAAGTTGGCTAAAGGAATAGTTTATAAACTAATAAAGGCCAACTGGTGTTACCTATTTACAATGTTCTCTTTTATCTACATATCATACAATTGCAATTGGATCCCGTCCAATCTTTAATGCTGTTTTTAAATTGACTGTTGCTTTTTGCAGATTTTATTGTGTCAGCGAGTGTGTTCCAAAGTAAATGCTTCCTCTAAATGACAAAGAATCATTCCCGTATCTCAGAGTCCTCGTATTTGGAAGTTGGACGAGTTCCTTTACTCTAAGATTATAATTTATGGGTTTACGTTTGAAGAGGTCCCATAAGAAGGAGGGAGTGCCAGAGGTTAAGCATTTGTAGATCTCAAGCATTAGCTTTTGCGAGTTTCTTGTATGTATTGTGTGTTCGCCTCTCTTATGAAGGAGCTCTTCAAACATAGACCCATTGTCCGTAGACCCGTAGACCCATACAATACACGATACTTGTTACACTACCTACGAAATATTCTGTAATATTACGAAGATGATACCACGAGGAGCAAAATATCATGTCTAACCCGTGGCACGAGAACATTCTGCAGTATGAAGAATAATTTCTCGTTGTAGGATCTAGACATGCCAGATGCTGAAAAGATCAAGGATCTAGAGAGGCTTATGCAAGGTATGTTGTATTATGGTATGAATTATGAATCCAACTGCAAACGTAGTGCCGAATCAAAGCAGGCATCCTCTCTATATAGTTTTAAGAAAACTGTTTAAAACAGGGGTTTCTTTTTTTATTTAAAAAATTTTTGATGTAATTGTACATTTGTTTTAATATTGTAAATAGGGTTTTATAGTTTAATTTGAGTATTTTTTAGATTGTAATCAATGTTTTATCGGAATGCCCCTTGAAAACCAGCTTCTGCTGAAGGTTTACCCTCCTTAAAAGAAATGAAATGAGAAATGAAATGAAATGCTTGCCAATATAGTTATAGGGTTGACAGTGCTCTCTTATAGATAAACAACGCTTGCACTTTTACAAATATATAAAAATGTGAATACAACGGTGAAAAGCCTTTCTTTGAAAATTTGATACTTAATTTTGACATTGCTGGAGAACATTAGAAGTTCTGTTTTTGAAGCAACCACTCTCTGCCGCAAATCAGCAACCACTTGTCAGATTGACTCAAAAAAGGTCTCAAACTCTAAGTTGAAGCCTGTCCTATACAACTGTGAAGAAACAGCAAATTGAAAATTACAGCTCACACAGACGGGACACAATTTTTTAGGACACCCTGTATGTCAGCTTGAATGGGGGAAACGGGAACACTTTGATTTTTGGTTCTATACTGTGAGGGCAAAGCGCAGAACTTTAAATTCAGGTGCAAACATTCCTTCAGTCTTGCAGAGTGAGATTCCACGTTATGGACCTGGCCTCATTTCATTTAATCATAGTTTGACTCAAACAACATATCAGCTATTTTGAATAAACTGAAAGAACGATAGTTGCTATGCAAATGAGTTGGTCTTTCTAGGGATCATGCTTTGGGAAGGATGCTAATGTTGCAGGAATTCCTAAAGTGGAATGGGGGATTGATGGATGTGAATCTTATTATCGGACTAGACTAATGCTAGACTGATTACGATTCGTCGTACATTTTGCTCGTTTTTTATAGTTTTGATCGGAACCTTTATAGGTAAAGCCATTCAGTTAAATCGATAAGTAAGTAATAAAGTTTTCATATTTGCGAGCGAAAACTGGGACGAATTGTAACAAGTCTAGACTAATGCCCGGGTCAGTATACTGAAGGCTGGTAAATAGCTGCTAACCAAACATGTTTTTTTTATCAACGGAATATGGCAGTTAAAGCATATACGCATTGCATATTACCTTGCAGAGGAAGAACAAGGCAAATTTGAGAATGCTTTAGGACACAGCCAAGATTTCTCAATGGCAGATGCATTGTGGGCTTGTTCGAACATCTTTGCCAATTGGTAAGTTAAAANGGCTGAGTTTATTATTGATGCTAACAAGCTGAGAGACTCGCTTCATATTGTTACCTAGGCCCAGCCTGGGTGTTCCAAGACATCTAAACACATTCTCGCTTTTTTTGTTGCTGCTATTTTACATTTCACGTAGCTTTATTTGATACTTTTTAGTTCATTTCTTTTTTTTATTTAGCTCAGTCTCTTGTTCAAGTTTTCTTTTTTTCTTTTATCGGGTTGTATTTAATATTTTGCGTTAGTTTAGTTTGTTTTATAGCTGCCATACCTGTAATAAGGTAGAGCTTTTATGCTATTATGATGATGATGTAACAAGTCTAGACTAATGCCCCGGTCAGTATACTGAAGGCTGGTAAATAGCTGCTAATCAAACATGTTTTTTTGATCAACGGAATATGGCAGTTAAAGCATATACACATTGCATATTACCTTACAGAGGAAGAGCAAGGCAAATTTGAGAATGCTTTAGGACACAGCCAAGATTTCTCAATGGCAGATGCATTGTGGGCTTGTTCGAACATCTTTGCCAATTGGTAAGTTAAAGTTCTCTTACTATTCGCCAAACTAATGATGAGATTTCTAGTTGAACAAAGGGATTTTAGAGAAGGTCGTGGCTTTTTGGAAGTATACTTGTGTCATTACAACATAAAGTGGCCACGTGCAGGATGCAAGGTTTGATTTACCATCAACAGATATCCTTCATTAAAATCAATAGTTGTTGGAATATCTCTTTCCCAGTACTGGAGTTTCTTAATTTTCAGCGATCTCAGAGTTTATTTTCTTATGAAGAGTCTTTAGTAAAAAGACGACGTTTATTTACAGAATGTAATGTCTTAATTTGTTTATGAGCCATAGGAAAGTCTGATACCCAGGTAAGACACCACATGTGTATGTGTGAAATCTTTATCAGTAGCGAGCCACCGTAACCTATTGTTTTTTCTGTGCTTTGAGATTATTTGTGAGCCACCTTATCGCTGTTTCATGATTTTTAAATTTTCAGTAGTGAGCCACCTTAAATGCAGATCCAGCGTAAACCTCCATGGAGAAGAACTGGTAATGCGTGATATTTTCTTCCTTAGGCTTTTCGTTTCAAAAGCTTGTGTGGTCAAAGAATTCCTTAAATCAGAATGCACGATGGCTTCATTTACGCAGTTTCTTCTCTGTTCGTTCTGAATTGGGTGCTCTAGGTCAATTTCATACTGAAATGTTAAATCTAAGTCTTATCATTTCAGCAATTTAAAGCTAGGAAATCGGCGTGTCATGCTTTTTACGAACACAGATGATCCCCATGAGCTTAATCCAGATCTGAAGGTAATCATCCATTTTTATCTGCTTTGTATCTTTTTCCTGAAGTCTACGTACACAGACGTATCATCTACTTTGGATTGAATCATGTTTTGAAATAGCAAGTGAAGCCTTAATCTCTCAGTTAAAGCACGGATTAGACAAAATACTTCTATTTTGACAAAGAGCGTAATTAGGTATCGAGTACATGTATTCTTTCATATGAAACTAAGAATTTGAACTAGTACCGAAATTTTCTGTCAGATTTCAGATTTTCTGTCAGAAAGCTGTCTGATTTTCAGTGCTCTGACTTTCTTACGAATTTCATAAAGGTTTCATAACAATCTTCATGTTTACTACCTGTGTCTTATGAAATTTCAAACAAAGTTTTTTCAACCTTTCAAATGTTCAGATATTACTCAAGTTCCTTCCAAATGTGACGTAATTTGAAACTGACTATCGGTTCGCCGTCCCTTCTCCCCTGGCAGGCATGAAGTTGTTAGAAGCCAAGTTTAAAGTTTTAAAGTACTTGACTTTTCGAATTTCTTCTTTCTTTTCTTTCTTTTCTAATAAAATTTTCGTTTTCTTTATTAGAGAAGGGCATTAAGAAAAGCCAAGGTAAGCTTGAATTTACTGCCTCTGTATTGTGTCTTTCGCACTTTTTTGTAGTGCGGTTCGAAAATATCAACGTTCATTGTTGGTTGAATTCTGCAGATCGATGCAGACAGAGATAACTCAACTAAACTCTATTTCACTGGTGCTATTCGTAAGACTTATTTTCGGGCAAAGACTTTTTGACGTTTTAGGGAAATTTGGCATGTTTTTGGAGAAATTTCTGATAACCATGAAAAGTACTCTATTTCCAGTTTGCTTTGCCTGCTTCATTATAAAAATGTGATCAACTTAAATATCGTGCTTTTTTTAATATTTAAAGGGTTCCTTGTCAGAAACTTTCTTTCGATGATCATTGATGAGGATGATGAAAAGCCTGCTGAAATACTGAAATGAAGTTAATTGAAAACATAGTTTTTTTAGCAAATACCGGGTGCGCCAAAATAGACTATGCACGTTTGGCAGGCCACGATAAGTCGTACATTGGGCCGATTTTGAAGATTCATGACTTAATCTTTAGCAAAAAGCTTGAATTAGATTCAAGGATTTTTTGCAAATTTTTTTGTTTTGATTTTTAGAGCCAGAAACGAGTTTCTTAAAATTTTCGTTTTCGAAATATTCTAATAAAGACTCAACATGAATGGACAAAGAGAAGACTTGTTCCTGGTGATTTGGGATTCAGAAATGGATTAATTAATCGATACAATTAATCGATTTCTAAATCCCAAATCACCACGAACAAGTTTTCTCTTTTTCCATTCATGTCGAGTCTTTAGAAAATTTGATCGACTTTTTTGATCGTTTTCAGTGTTTTCGAAAACGAAAATTTTAAGAAACTCACATCTAGCTCTAAAAAATGAAAACAAAGAAATTTGCAAAAAATCCTAGAATCTAATTCAGGCTTTTTTGCTAAAAATTGGGTCATAAATCTTCAAAATCGGTCCAGTGTACGATTTATTGTAGCCTGCCAAGCGTGCATAGTTTATTTTGGCGCACCCGGTAGCTCTCTTTGCATACACTCTTTTTTTTTATAAGAATATTGTTTATAAGAATATTCAGGCTCAGAATCATCCAAATTTTAAGAATATTATAAGAATATTGCTCAGCCTCAGCTCGTATATTTGTGTCTCATTTTTCCAGCAGGTGTCTGTTTTGCGATGCTCATAACATTCTTATTGTTACAAATGCTTATATTTGTCTTTCGTTCGACCATTTCTTCATAATGATATGACACTTCTTTGAACTATGTTCCCCTGAAACCATATCAGATTTGAAAAAATAAGAATACTTTAAGAATATGTTAAGGCTCAAAACGAAAAATTTCTTAAGAATATTGAGGCTGGAAAAAATTTATAGTATTCTTATAAAAAAAAAGAGTGTAAGTAAAAAATGAAGCAACACTTTTCTTCTGTAGGATTTGGCTGACCTTGGTATTTTCATTGAATTGATGCATATGCAGCAACCAGATAAAGTTTTCGACGCCAACAAATTTTACAAGGTACATACAATATTTATTCATTTACAGGGTGTCTCAGAAAAATTGTTTGACGTTTGATTAAATGTTGAAAAATAACGATAAAAGGTACGGGCTCTTGGTTAAATATCCCTGTTCCTCAGATTTTAAATTAATT
>REGL01000904.1:64124-79511 GCA_004194395.1 Aurelia aurita complex sp. Pacific | reverse complement strand
ACATTGGTTCCACCTTTCTCATGCAACGCACCTTAGAGGGGTTAGATCTACACAGTCGTTGCAAAATCGTACCCAGCACTCATAATATAGTAAGCTCCCAGTACTTATAAATTTCTTCATTGTCAATCTTCTGATATTTCAGTATTAGAAAAGAGCGTTGATAATATTATTACCAGACGTTCTTTTCTCTTTCATAAGAAACTTGGATCTTCCCATAATACCAAAAGTTTCTTAGTCTGTTTCTTATCATCGTGTATTTTCTACTTGCATTTCTTGACATGCATACAGCAGACTGTTCAGCAAAAAACTTGTATTGCGCTCAAAACGTAAAATTATTGTGAAGAATAAAGAATAGAGGTTCTCAAATGTAGTATAGGGTTTCTTAAATTGTCAGCCATCCAAATGCTAGTTTCTTTCAATCAGTTTTTATTATATAAAGATGGTGAAGCTTGAGTTTAGAGAGCGTGGACGAATGGTCAATGGACGATTGAAGCTCTTCAATTCGAGCCTTTGAGCTTTCCATATCATGTATGGCTATAAATAGAAAAACACGTGTGCCATAAGAACGAGAAGCAGATTAATTGATGCAAGTTCTTTCTTAGTTTTGTTGACCACGTAAAATAACGACGAACAGATCAGAATCGAAAGGAAGGAAGTGGGAATTGAAACCAAGTGAATGAAAGTGAAACCAATGGCGGTGCCAGCCCCCAAGAACTGCGGAGGACACGCAAAAATTAGAGTTTGGGGGCCCTGGAGAAAATATTTAGGGCTTCACCTCTTTGCCTTTGGGGAAGCCCTTTTTGTTGCTAAGAAACGCCCTCATTGGCCCGTGCTTTTCTCGAAATTCGAGATCTAACCCAACTGCACTCATGTAGGCTCAATTTTTCAAAAGTTAAGAAACAACCCTACCTGAATTGAAAAAGCTAAGAATCTTTTGTAATTTACAATTTTAATTTTCCTATCACACTAAAAAATGTTTCGACACTGTACAGTTATAGCAGTTTGGACATTATTTCGAGTGCGAATTATGTTAAATACTTGTTTTGAGATCTTACTAAGTAATTTGGGAGCCCTTTAGACAAAACAAAATTAACTCTACACTTCTGGCATTAAAAATATAAGAAACATGCAAGAAACTTTTGGTAGCAAAAATGATTCAAAAATTTAAGAAACTGCCCATCCTACCAGCCCCTGACCTTAGTTTGAATGAGTGTACAAAAACCTTCCTTTGACAATTTCACTACGGATTTGGGCGAATAGGAAAAATGACCTCGGAGATAATTGGGGGACTCGTCCCTCCGTGACTCCCCCCTGTGGCATTGCCGCTGAGCCCCACTGGACGAAACGGAAACGGAACGAAAAGGAAGGAAACAAAATATTAGGAAAGGAAAATTATCTTCAGAGATTTGTACACCTTTGCCTTCGCAGAGGTCTACAGTCCGAACGAGGCTTTCAAAAATTTTCAGTTGACAGAAGTAAAATCGCGTTGAAAGACGAAAAAAGTTGAGCACAACTCGGAAGTTTGGAATTATTTTACTTTTTATGGATTTATGACAGCCGAGAAGAAGCTTAAAGTGAAGTGGGAATAGCAGAAGGGTTGGAGGTAGCTCTGGACGTCGAAAGAGGAAGAAACGTCGCTGATTTTCTGAGATACATCGAGTCGAGCCAAAGATAAACAGAGCTGGGACAACAAGACACAGGACTTTCCTCTCAAGTGGCTTTCCCACGCAGTCTGTAAAGGTCTTTGCATTTATCTGCGATTTGCTGTATTTATAAAACAACGCACAAGATTTCAGTGGCAATTAAACACACACGGGATCTCTTGGAAGAAGTTAAGAATCATCACTTGTGATTTCCTAATTTGTTACTCGCTGCGCCGCAAAAGTTTATTGGATGGAATGGCCTAAAACTAAAACATATAGCCTTGTGTCCATGAGATGACCTTCAGTTCACGTGGATGTGTACCCCCTCGCCTAGTGAGTCATACCCTTCACACCATAGTACTGAAATAGGACTGTATCGTCCGTGCAAAGATGTCTGCCTTCTTCAGAAACGTTTTCCCGTTCTTCACGAAGAAAGAGAAGAAGAGAGAATACTCAAATGTTATCAAAGGTGTCGACCCGAATGAAATTTGGGAGCTGGTTTGTGAAATTGGGGACGGCACGTTTGGGAAAGTTCATAAGGTAAATGTAATTTGTACTTTCTCAAGTTTCAGATGGGGGGGGGGGGCCCTACTTGATTTGTCTCAGATGGTAAAAGAGGGCACTTTTATTGCACCCCCAGAATAATGCCTTCTTTTATCAGGCTCTAGATGTTTTTCCCTCTAGATCAGGTTTATTGACTTTCGTTTATTCTCGACAACTGAATATCCAAACATATTATTCTAGCCTTGACAAGCCTTTCCTCGGTTTCCTCCGGTCTTCAGACTTTAAACATATGTGCATTCCAAGTGTTGCCCAATGTCAATAATCCCCTGTATCGGTCGGTAAATTTGATCCCATTCATCAAAAGTAAATAATTTTCCTATAAGATTTTTAATTCTCATTTCCTAAAGAATTTCCAATGTAATGCTATTCATTTAAATGTGTGGTGGACATGTAGGAACAGGTTTCCATCTGTGATAGTCATTGCTGGATTAATTTTCTTAAAAGTAGGAAGCCAAATAATTCATGCTCAGTTGCCTTGTTTTGGGAATATTTGTTGCTTAAAAATTCAGTCAATCTTATCAACTGAGATGGTGCTGTGGTCATGCTATCATCAAATTCAAAGGTATGGTGGTTGTGGCTAGACACCAGGGGCATTTCACTTATGAAAATCACAAAAATCCTTTTTTCAATAAAAATCCAGCAAGAATTCTTAAGAATACTTTTTTTCTGAAAAAATCTCAAACACTTTTGAAGGTGTGAAATGCCCCTCTGCCAGACTGGTGTCAGTGCACTTCTTGCAAAGCTCTGAGGTAGACAAATTCAGTCTGCAAACACTAGAAAGTGATATATTACAGTATGTGTCATGTAGTATCCAAATTTCACCAAAGAGTGGCTTCACACAGACTTGAAACCCCCCAAAACCCAGTCTAAACTAACAAATCAAATGTTTAACATAAAATTATATACTTGGTGGGCCAAAAAATCTTTCTGAAAACGTTCTAATGGTGATATGATATGATATAATTATTATACACAAAACTACCCTTCTGCTTAAAGACCCTCTGCTAACATAGAGGCTTTGCGAGCATTCTTTGCTGTGCAACTAAAGATGGCACGTGCGAGGTATGTGAGGTATGTCCGTTACAAAGGACCCTTTGAAACTGGAGAAAAGGAAATGTCAACTTTTGGACTCNCCGGTCTTCAGACTTTAAACAGATGTGCATTCCAAGTGTTGCCCAATGTCAATAATCCCCTGTATCCGTCGGTAAATTTGATCCCATTCATCAAAAGTAAATAATTTTCCATAAGATTTTTAATTCTCATTTCCTAAAAACGGATTTCCAATGTAATGCTATTCATTTAAATGTGTGGTGGACATGTAGGAACAGGTTTCCATCTGTGATAGTTATTGCTGGATTAATTTTCTTAAAAGTAGGAAGCCAAATAATTCATGCTCAGTTGCCTTGTTTTGGGAATATTTGTTGCTTAAAAATTCAGTCAATCTTATCAACTGAGATGGTGCTGTGGTCATGCTATCATCAAATTCTAAGGTATGGTGGTTGTGGCTAGACACCAGGGGCATTTCACTTATGAAAATCACAAAAATCCTTTTTTCAATAAAAATCCAGCAAGAATTCTTAAGAATACTTTTTTTCTGAAAAAATCTCAAACACTTTTGAAGGTGTGAAATGCCCCTCTGCCAGACTGGTGTCAGTGCACTTCTTGCAAAGCTCTGAGGTAGACAAATTCAGTCTGCAAACACTAGAAAGTGATATATTACAGTATGTGTCATGTAGTATCCAAATTTCACCAAAGAGTGGCTTGACACAGACTTGAAACCCCCCAAAACCCAGTCTAAACTAAAGAATCAAATGTTTAGCATAAAATCATCAGCTTGGGGGCCAAAAACTTTCTGAAAACGTCCTAATGGAGATATGATGTGATATAATTATTATACACAAAACTACCCTTCTGCTTAAAGACCCTCTGCTAACATAGAGGCTTTGCGAGGATCCTTTGCTGTGCAACTAAAGATGGCACGTGCGAGATATGTCCATTAGGAAGGACGCTTTGAAATTGGAGAAAAGGAAATGTCAACTTTTGGACTCTATGCTTTGGTCTACGCTAAAAACCCATTGTCAAACATGATCATTTGTGTGCCGAATGAAAAGCAAGGCAAAGAGAATTTAGGATAGAAACGACTTTCAGATAATACGAAAGTCAACCTTGGCCCCACAAAAGATCATGGCTAGCAGTGGCTCTTTAAATACAATAGATACATTGATTAAGTAACAAAATATCAAAATAAAAATATAAAAGTAACCTTACATGCTGCTCTCCAGGGGGTTGTGTTTTTAAGCTGATGTTTTTGGTCAGCTCTTCAAGTACTCCTTTACTGTAGTTCTTTTTAAAGTGACTGATAGTCAGGAGTTCTCTTACATCAACTGGATTATCCTTCCAAACTTTCATGGCAGAATACTGTAGTGACAACTCTTTTTCACATGTTCTGTATTTAGTCTAGGAATTTGAGGATCTCTGAAGAGCTCTTAACGAAATCCTACTGCGTCAAGTTAAAAGGCACACATTTTGAGCTAAAATCAGCACATATCAGCTGTCCTTATCATTATCAGAGATATGATGTTTTGGAAGGGATGGCCTCCAAAACCAACCACTGTAGCCATATCACCAATCACCGTTAAAGTCAAGTTGACCCAAGAGAGTGTATGGGCTGGGATTTTCTTCTCTCTCACCTTTCATTGTAGTTACTCAGCTCAAATCGTTTTGACCAAATATTACTTGACAAGATGCGCTCTACAGAACAATAGGAATTGAAAAATGGTGATTTGAAACACATTTGAGAAAAACTGTCAATGCCATTGTGGTACTATCAGACCTTGATTTTGTATCCTGGTGAAAAGTTACATTGAATTCTTTCTACGTTTCAAAGATAAAGTTTAAAGTCATTTTTGCCACAAGAGATTTTTTTATCTTTTTTATTTTAAAATTGTTTACCCAGGGTTACAATTCAGTTTAAGTAACTGTTTTACAATGTACCCTGCAACTAAAAATAAAGCTAACCAAATTACAATGAAAACTAACCTAATTACAATATTCAACTAAACCTACAAATGTACAATACTCTGATGATGGCCTGTTGGCCGAAACTAGTTAACAGATGACTGAATAGAAAATGAATAGCGCAAAAGATCAAGTTGATGCCTGCTCTCTGAAGATATTGTCTCTCTTCTTTCTCATCGTTCACTATATACAAATGTACAATATATATATTCATCAAAAACTTAAATGGAAAATAAAAATAAAAATGTAAAACCAGCTTTCCTTGAATCTAATCAATTATTGAGCTTGGTTTTAAATGACTGGATGGAAGGGGCTAATTTAATATCAGAATGGATTTTGTTCCATGTATCAGCTCTGCGGAAAGCAAAATACTTTTGGCCATAAGCTGTTCTCATTGGAGGTATGGCTAGATCCAACTTAGTGTTGCGTAACACCCGATTGTGAACATCAGATAATCGGGAGAAAATCTGACAAAGGCTGTCGGGTGCAAGTCCATTTAGGGACTTATATACCATGGTAGATGTTTCTCTGTTGACTAGCCTGTCAACTGAAAGCCATCCTAATCTTTGCAGCAAAGGAGCAGCCGATGAAACCAAAGGGCTGCTCGTGACAATTCTTGCAGCTCTGTTCTGCAATTTTTGCAAGGTATTCAGCTTGGTATTGCCACAGCATCCCCACACTGNTCTGCGGAAAGCAAAATACTTTTGGCCATAAGCTGTTCTCATTGGAGGTATGGCTAGATCCAACTTAGTGTTGCGTAACACCCGATTGTGAACATCAGATAATCGGGAGAAAATCTGACAAAGGCTGTCGGGTGCAAGTCCATTTAGGGACTTATATACCATGGTAGATGTTTCTCTGTTGACTAGCCTGTCAACTGAAAGCCATCCTAATCTTTGCAGCAAAGGAGCAGCCGATGAAACCAAAGGTGCAGGTAAAATTTTATTTGCATGGAAATAAACCAATAAATCACAAATTCCCAGAATCTCTGGGTAGGCTATTCCATTTCACACTAGTTCCCAGGAAGCCCTACAAACATTTCTGAAAGCTGTTCAAATTTTCTCAAATATTTATTTCCACATGTGCAAAGCAGCTCTGCAAACAATCAATGTAAGATTGTGGCGTTATTATTGTTTTGCACCAAACATTTGTGCAAGCAAGGGACCTGCAAATTTAACCGAGTGTCCCAAAAAAATGTACACGGATTTGGTTGACTCCAGCACTGTGAATTCAGCTTCAATCAATTTCTAACCTCTATGAAAATGCTCCTTGATAGTTAACTTAAACATAGATACCTCGTTTGTTGACATTGGTACTTTGAGAGCAAATATGTTAATCTTGAAAGCTCAAATTTGTCTCTTCTTGCAAACCAGAGCTTTAGCCTTTTGGCCTTAGCCATTTCTTAAGGCACAGCGTATCAATCAACAATAGCCATGATATTATTTGAGCAATATCAGATCTTGTGTTATTCTGTTTTCAATAAGTCACCCCCCAGTCACCCTTTGGGATGTTCCTTACTTTTTTCATTAATTTCAGTACTTAATTTTGATGTTCTTCAGGAATTTGCTTAGGCCAAAAGGCCAAAGCTCTCGTTTGCAAGTGGATGCAAATTTGAGCTTTCAAGATTGATATTTCTACTTTCAAAACACCAATACCAACAAACAAGGTATCTATGTTCAAGTTAACTATGGAGGAGCAATTTTGAGAGTAATTAGCCATTGATTAAAGCTAAATTCACATCGCTGGTGTCAACCTCTGTATACATTTTTTTGGGACACCCTTGTATTTTGGAAAAATGAAATGGAAAGGAAACCTCATGAAAATTAACATTGAGTGCAGTAAGTTTTTTGAAAAATGAAACATTTTTTAGTTAGGAAGATTTCTGTGTACTCCAAGCCACCTAGACTTTAAAGGCAATCTGTCCCCATTGGAGAATGAAAATAAAATCGATAAAGATCTTTATTATATATTCCAGACCTTTGTGCTAATTCGCTTTATCCAAACAAATCTGGGTCATAGACTGAGACTTAGTACTTTCAAGGCATTTATTGTCTATGTACATGATGCTAATCAGGTGAAGGGTGTTTTCCTTATGGAAATGTCTGGGCAAGCTATGGCAACCTTTGAAGGTCAGACCAGACCCACCTCCATACAAGTTACCATGGCAGAAAATACCATTTTTTTGTGCATCTCTCAAATTGGGTCTCCTTGCAAAGAACTGGGTGTAGTTTCCTTTAAAATCCATAAATTTTTTACACATTTCTTTCTCCCTGTTTTTGCTTCCTACTTTCATGTTTGCTTCCTGGTCTGGTATTTTGTCATCTCCCTGTACATTTTATTCTCACCTCCATTAGTCACTGGGTGACTTTTGTTATGATAAAAGGAGAATATGCCCAGCATCTTCCAAAGGGAGTGGAGTACATAAGAACAGGAATGACATCCCTNACCAGACCCACCTCCATACAAGTTACCATGGCAGAAAATACCATTTTTTTGTGCATCTCTCAAATTGGGTCTCCTTGCAAAGAACTGGGTGTAGTTTCCTTTAAAATCCATAAATTTTTTACACATTTCTTTCTCCCTGTTTTTGCTTCCTACTTTCATGTTTGCTTCCTGGTCTGGTATTTTGTCATCTCCCTGTACATTTTATTCTCACCTCCATTAGTCACTGGGTGACTTTTGTTATGATAAAAGGAGAATATGCCCAGCATCTTCCAAAGGGAGTGGAGTACATAAGAACAGGAATGACATCCCTATGATGATTGACTACTCCCTTTTGAACTCATCCAACTTCACCTATGTTTTCCAGAGAAGCCCTGAACGCTTTGAGGATGTGATGCACACCTTGTCAATATATACAGTGTGTGGCAAAACTGATTTTAATTCTTTGTTTCAGGCAAAGAGGAAAAGTGATGGCCTCTTAGCAGCTGCAAAAATTGTACCAATAAAAGATGATGCAGAACTGGAAGATTTCATGGTTGAAATTGATATTCTTTCTGAATGCAAACACAAACATGTTGTTGATATGTTTCAAGCTTATGTTCATGACAATGAGTTATGGGTAAATATGTCTTTTCTATCTTGAATTAAACAGAATCTTATGGAACAGCATCTTTTATTTGCATAAAGACGGTTTGCAGCATGAGTGCATACCAAAGGATCTAAAAAATGAATCAAAAGGGGGCACATCTTTTCCATTTTCTCCAGGGCCCCTCCTGAAACAGTGCAATGCCCTCAAAATCAAGAAGCCTAGTTCGTTGAATATTGAGCAATGTAAAATTTCGGACAAATGTTTGTCACATGTTGATCAAAAAGATTCCATGATGCAGGAGACACTGTGCCCCTGGTGCTTGGGCCCAAATAACCATTCTAGTTGCTATTTCTAGAGCCCAAACAATAGATCAAGCATCTAGGGAAGTTCAGGTAGGGAAGTTCAGGTAGCAAATCTTTCAAGTGCTTTTTCATGGAGGATCAGTGGTACATGGGGTGAAGGGGGCTGTAGCCCCCAGTTTTTTAATCCCCCCTAGTCTGCTGAACAGAAATGCTGCTTTTCCAAAAATCTATCAGCATTTCTTTATTTTGAAAGTGGTTGCTTAGATGAATACACTTGTGGAATTCACATGTTCATGGATTGTAACACACTTAAGCGACGAAACAACTGCTACCACATAGTGCCAATTTTGTATTTAGAATATTTCTGGTGGGGACAAAAATTTTGTTTGCAGCACTTTGACATTGGCGCTAATGAAAGTGTTTGACCCCCAGTTTAATAAGTTCAGCAACACTTCTGTTTATCAGCTTTTGAAGAGAGATAGAGAGATTGAGATAAATTGGCAACATCATCAAAAATAACAACAAAAATGCATGCTAAACGATTAAATAAAGATGGCATCAAAAGGTGGATGTTTTGACTCATAACCTTGTAGGATAACCACAGCCATCTACATAGGATATCCAACATGAAATCAAAATGCTATCAAAGCTTGCATATTTATTGTTTGGGGGCAGCTGGTTTGTCATAAGATTTTTGGTAGGGAAGCAGTAAACAGCTCTCTTGGCAATGTTTAAATGACCATTTCCTAAATGAATAAATCAATGGCGGCGCCCCTGGGGGATTGGGGGGACGGTTCCCCCCAAAGTTCAAAAGTTGGCAAAAATTGTCAAAGAAAAATGACATAAAATTAGTTGGGATACCTTTACGCTGAAAAATTACATCATAATCCTCCCTGTGACTTTCGAATTTTTAGAGCTGCTACTGCCACTGGAATGAATAGAAAACAAAGGAAAAAATTGATTTGGACAATAGACCTTTTAGCTATTCTGAAACAGAGTTCGAATCAAACGATATTTTGATAATTTTGTAGAATTTTCGAATGTACACAATAGTGATAGAAGCTCTAACGCCATTTGATCGAACCTCATGCATAAAAATGTCACTTGATCCATACTCTTTTGTACAATAGCTAAAATGTCTATTCAGGAGAGCAATCTACGGCCTACCAACCAGCATTTAATTGGGAATTTGAAGGGAGGTGAGAGCTATGGCTTTCTTAAAATGGCCATCCCTAGGGAAAAGATTCCATCTGATCTGATGACCTGCAGTCTCTGGCAAACATGTTTTACAACTAATAGAATGCAAACAAACTTTGATTGAATGTGTGCAAAAAGAATTATTTAGTCTTTGGTTAATCATGAAAATCCAAAGTGATATTTGCTATGAAAGAAAGGGCGGTAGTACATAGAATGTGTGGTTAGTTCTTATAATGTTAGCCAATTTCAACATCTATGAAATTTTCTTTACATGAATTCTTATTGTGAGTGAGACCTCAAGTTTTAAAAGATGTGGTTTCTTTGCAAGTAAAGTCATTAAACCATTAACCTTTAAGAATGAAAAATATGCAATAGAATGACCCAGAAGCAGCTGTTGAGAGGTTCAATCACGGCCAAGTTTTTAGAAATTCATGAAAATTAAGGGTTTGCTCACACATGAGGATATGCTATTGTTGAAAGTGTATCNCTCATGCATAAAAATGTCACTTGATCCATACTCTTTTGTACAATAGCTAAAATGTCTATTCAGGAGAGCAATCTACGGCCTACCAACCAGCATTTAATGGGGAATTTGAAGGGAGGTGAGAGCTATGGCTTTCTTAAAATGGCCATCCCTAGGGAAAAGATTCCATCTGATCTGATGACCTGCAGTCTCTGGCAAACATGTTTTACAACTAATAGAATGCAAACAAACTTTGATTGAATGTGTGCAAAAAGAATTATTTAGTCTTTGGTTAATCATGAAAATCCAAAGTGATATTTGCTATGAAACATGAAAGAAAGGGCGACTGTACATTGGATGTGTGGTTAGTTCTTATAATGTTAGCCAATTTCAACATCTATGAAACTTTCTTTACATGAATTCTTATTGTGACTGAGACCTCAAGTTTTAAAAGATGTGGTTTCTTTGCAAGTAAAGTCATTAAACCATTAACCTTTAGGCAGGAAAAATATGCAATAGAATGACCCAGAAGCAGCTGTTGAGAGGTTCAATCACGGCCAATTTTTTAGAGATTCATGAAAATTAAGGGCGTGCTCACACATGAGGATATGCTGTTGTTGAAAGTGTACCCTTGCTAAGCTTTGTGTCCAGCCAGGATGTTAAACGAACAGAAAAGTCAATTTAAGTCAATATTTTCCACCGGGTGAGTCAAAAAAGGGCTGGTGTTTGTAAGCCTACTGCTCCCTGAATATGTAGGCTATGATATTTTGCAACGTCTAGTTGAATAGCTAACATGTTCAATAACTTTTAGAATTTTTCCTGGCTGAAATTGGTTGCTTCGTCAAGTTTTTACAAGGAATTTTCTAAAAAATGTTCCTTTGAGAAACCTTGAAAAATGTGCTAAAATCATAAGCTAGCTTCCCTAATGCGTTTCCCTTACAGCAATGACTTGAGAACGTTTTAGCATGTGCTATCCTCTTGGGAGAATGAAAAAGTCCTCCCCCTAGTATGAACTACTTATTCAGGGGGATTCCATTCTCCCGAGAGGACAAAATGCATGAATGCATATAGGTGTTATTATTGCTTGGAAGAAAAACAAAGGACGATTTTGTTTGTCGTTTTTGCAGGTTTTCGAAAAGGGCTTTTTGTAGAAAATTTCTCATATCGATGGGAAGGAATGGCCGATTAAAGCCTGGTAAATTACTAACCTAATTTGACATATCGGGAATAAAACAAGACTTTTTTCAATATTAATGCTTTGAGGGAGCAGAATTTTTTCAAACGCCGGGCCTTTTTTTTTACTCAAACTACTGTAATGTAAATCCATATTTTCCGCCTAGGCCAAATTTGATTTTCAGACGTTCTGAAATTGCAGAGTGCCTGCAAAGGACCCCGGGTGATAATGCCTCCTTAAAACCAGTATAGGTCAAAGATTTTGGAACCACAGATCCTCTTCGCTAGACTTTGTCCCAAAAAGATTAATCAAGACCGAGGAATTATTGAATTATTAGTTTCAAGCAATGATGCAAAAAATGTGTCCTTTTTATTGTTATGAAAAGACTTGGAAGGTATATTTTAGCTATTTTCATTGAAGGATGCGCGGAAGGATACATCCTCAGACGATGCTCATAGTTCTACACTTCGTAGTGTTCGACGCTCATTTTTATAAGCAACTTGGCTCAGGGCCTTGCAGTAGTAGGGTTTCCAAATTTTTGGCAGAAAAAAGCCTCACCGACCCATTTCCATTTGTTCATTTTAGAATATTTATACAGGTTTTACAAAGTTTCATAGAAATATGTTTTCAAACTGAAAAGAAATTAACATACCTAATTTACAATATAATACAATACGAAGTCTATGTAAAAGAACGTAAAAGTGAAATTAAAGTTACACCCCCCTTCTATAGTCGTTTTTTAAAGATTCTCTGGGAGGGTGCCAATTTTGTCTCTCTTTCTTGATTGTTCCATAGTTTCGCACCCAGATTCCCCTTCTATTCGTGGCTACACTCGTTTTTTTTAAGAAACTTGGCTCTAATTTTTGTAGTAGATTCCCTTAACCTAGAACCCAATTCTTATAATACGTACAAGTTTTTTTGTAGAGTCTCTTAATTTTTCATTGAGCTGAATTTCACATTTTATAAAAATTCATCGAGGACCGCTTTTGAACCAAGATTTATACAAGAAGTCATAAACACAAATTATACTTTTTAGTATTATTTGGGTTGTTGGTAAAACACGTTCGGTTCAAAGAGACCCCATAGCTCACAACAAAAATTCACACTATTTCTGTAGATCAAATTGACCTTTGCTCGTTTCTAATAGAGTTTCTTGATTTTCTGGAAGAGGCTACTATATTTTCTTATGAGCGGTGTAGCGTACAAACATAAGATCCTTTTGGATGATTACAAAGTCCGTCCTGAGCTAAGCAAGCATAAGAATATGTGAATATTGATTTCTTCATAACCCGAAATGATCGTTGATACTGTCTTTAGCTACAGTCAGAGAGATGAGTGTTGATGCTAAAGTCGCCTTCAATATGAAAAACTTAGATGTCATGTGAGATTTACGATAACGCAAAGTTACTTATGCAGAACCCTACAGAACCAGAACGCTTCAATTGTTGCTATTCGCGGGCATCTAATTTGAGACAAGCAGTCACGAAGATAACCTCTGTGCAGAATCGTATGCATGAAGATGTTTTGGTTCAGCTTGATCACGTGCCTTCCCTTCCCCCAGTCGATGGCGCCAATTGTTTGCTGGGATTCTGCACCTTTCTGTAGCTGTCTTTCTACCTTCGGTAATGCTGCAAATGCTAGCCTCTGTGCAGGCCACCGGTTACATCATCCTCTAAAGTTGACTTATTTGCATAATGAGTACATCAATAAGTGGCTAATGATTCGTTCGTTCTAGAAAGCGATTGTTTTGACATAATTAAGCTGCTAATGAAGTCAAGAACGTGCCAATTCTGGGAAAATTTGTTGTTGTGCCAGGGTAAACATCGTGGTAATTTATCCATCTTATGGTGTCAAATCTGTCTAACATGATATAAGCCGACGTCAAATGTTGCTATTGGATCGCGGGAAACTTCTGTCTTGTATGCGCTTTATGTGCGCTTTCTTTATTTCAGTGCCAATTAGTAGAGATAAAACCTTAATCAATTGCTTTAACGAGCGTGACGGAAGTGGGCTACTTACTTTCTTTCTTACTGACATTGAAGCCCNTCAGGACAGACTTTGTAATCATCCAAAAGGATCTTATGTTTATTGTTATGAAAGGACTCGAAGGAAGGTATAATTTAGCTATTTTCATTGAAGGATGTATCCTCAGACGATGCTCATATTTCTACACTTCGTAGTGATCGACGCTCATTTTGTATAAGCAACTTGCCCCAGGGCCTTGCAGTGGAAGAGGCTACTATATTTTCTATGAGCGGTGTCGCGTACAAAAATCAGTGTATTTACAAGGTTTTAGTGCCTAACAGTAATCTTATGAGCCATTTCATAAACAGCCGCTTTGTAGAATGATTCAATCATGGATCAGGGGATTTCTTATTCTAGACAAAGTATAAGTCAATCTTAAGCTGGGCTTTCGGCTAAAGAGTGAACATTAAGCGAAAAAAGTCCGCCAGATATTTATGTTAAATTTGTTTTTTTAAGTTCGTTAAAAGCAGCTATTTCTTGTTTGTTTGCCAGACCCAAAACATTTGGGTGGATTTGACTATAACCAATTATGCACTGCTTTACTACCCCGAGAAAACTGTGGTAGACATGTCCACCCCATTCCACTCCCTGGCGACACCCTTGATGGACATCATACGTCGAATGATAAGCTAGACCTACAGCTTAAAGAATAGTTTCTAAGAGGTCAAATTAGCCTCAAACTTTCCACCATGTCAAATCTATTACTTTGTTTCGAAGTTTGTTGGCAGTTTTTTCTTGTTTTCTCAAGACGGCATAATCTGAAAGGTAAGCTAGGCTTGCAGCTTAAAATCAATGTTTAGATGATCAAAATTTGTCTCATACTTTCCACCATGTCAGATCTATTACTTTGTTTCGAAGTTTTTTGGCAGTTTTTTCTTGTTTTCTCGAGACGGCATAATCTGAAAGATAAGCTTACAGCTTAAAATCAATGTTTAGATGATCAAAATTTGTCTCATACTTTCCACCATGTCAATTTAAACACTAATGCCATGTTTTGAAGTTTGGCTGTAGCTTTTTTCTATCAGACAAGAAGTCGGCTGATCACTTGTTTTCAACATGTCTTTGAGAGTGTTTAATTATTAATCTGTTCAACCATTCAGCTTATTACAAGTCATTCAACTTAACGTGATGCCATTGTAATGACCGCATAGCCTACGTCAAGTGGTCGACTGCCTCGTTTTAACATCAAATGAAAAGTCTCTTAATTTATCGAAGATCCTCTCTTTCTATCTTGTGAGGAAGAATTTGTTTTCTTGATCACAACGTCTACTTCACAGGGACATTTAATTGCTGCGAAGCAACATAACTAATCGTTCTCAGTCTTGCTGTTGAGATCGAGATGTGGCAAGCAATGTGGGCGAAATCAACCTCAACTCCATATCCGAAAAGGAGTCTTTCACAGCATATAGCATAGGCTCCAAATCTTTATCTCGGCGTAGAAAGGTGGATGTAAAATTCAATGACCTATTTCTTCTGATTGAATGGCTTGAAAGAAACTTTAGATACTTATCTATAAATCTACCGTTGGACTTTTCAGAAATTTTGAATATTTTTGAAAATTACAGCGTATCTTACATTTCAACTCATTTGAGGATGTGACGTCATCAAATTTCTAAATCATAAACCAGATGAGTGACAGAGTTTTGCTTGATACCATATTGTAGGCATTCATAACTATGGTTTTCTTCAAAATTATTTCATGTTACATCAAACAGTTTAGAAATTACAATGGAGTTTTTTTGAAAATGTTTCTTGAATTCTTGAAAAAGAAGAACAACACTTTAATTCTAAAAATATTGAAGATTTCAGAAAATTCCAACGGTAGAATTATAGAGAATTAGCTAAAGTTTCTTTGAAGTCATTTAGTTCAAAGAAATAGATCACTCAATTTTACACCAGCCTTTTTAAAGATTTGGAACCTATGCTGTTATTCATCAACACCAACGCGTAGTACAAAAGAAGCACTCACA
>REGL01000904.1:33516-50733 GCA_004194395.1 Aurelia aurita complex sp. Pacific | reverse complement strand
AGCATAGGTTCCAAATCTTTAAAAAGGCTGGTGTAAAATTGAGTGACCTATTTCTTTGAACTGAATGACTTCAAAGAAACTTTAGCTAATTCTCTATAATTCTACCGTTGGAATTTTCTGAAATCTTCACTATTTTCAAAATTAGAGTTTTCTTCTTCTTTTTCAAGAATTCAAGAAAAATTTTCAAAAAAACTCCAAACCATCGTAATTTCTAAACAGTTTGACTTAACATGAAATAACTTCGAGGGAAACCATAGTTCATAAATACCTACAATATGGTATCAAGCAAAAGTCTGTCACTTTTCTGGTTTATGATTTAGAAATTTGATGACGTCACACCCTCAAATGAGTTGAAATGTAACATACGCTGAAATTTCGAAAAATATTCAGAACTTCTGAAATGTCCAACGGTAGAATTAAAGACAAGTAACTAAAGTTTGTTTCAAGCCACTCAAACAGAAGAAATAGATCACAGAATTTTACACCCACCTTTTTGCGCGGAGTTAAAGATTTGGAAGCTATGCTTGGAGCAGTAGCCTTTCAAGTGGGGATTGTTTTTTATGCACCCGGTTTATCACCCTGATCGAAGTATTCCTGAAATATCCTTTCTTAAGTAATTCAAACGCCTATTTGTTTCCCATCAACGAGCAACTGTCCAAAAATATGTCCCCGCAATAGATCATTTTGAACTCAGAAAGTCAGCGAGTGTTTGACATATGGCTAAGAGCAACGCGGCAACATTTAAATGTGACTTTGGAAACCGGAGTATAAGGCCCTGTTTACGCGAAATCGGATCCAGATTGGAGCGGGTCCATTTGGATCCAATCCACTTTTCGAAGGAGTGTTTACACGGGATCGGATCCGGAACTGTTTGCGTTTACACGAGGACGGATCCAAAGCGGATCCAGAATGCTGCCCACCCGCATTCGACAACGTTGTATTGCTCGCTATGCCTCTCTTTCGATCCGTACCCGTTTGGATCCGATCCCAACTGTTGACAGGAGACATTTTTGCGATCAGATCCAAACGGGATCACTTTCGAAGGCGATGCCGAATAAGTACGGACAGCAGATCCGAATGTGTTCTGATCCGTTGGGTCCCGTGTAATGGCAAGGCTTATCCACTACTGTTTGGGTACGGATCCATTTGGATCCGATCTCGTGTAAGCGGGGCCTAAATCTTTTGAAGCCCATTTTATTTGTTCAAACGATGGGACAGGTATTTTCACACCCAATAGCTTCAATTGCATTTTTTTAGATAAGTTTCTTGGATACTGGTAAGTTGTCGTAGAACAGAATTGTTTATCTGAATCAAGAATGCAGTTGAAAGAATACAATTTAACATTTAGCTGACAGTTCTTAACATTTTCAATATTCTAAATCGTTATTTTAGGATGGCCCCCGAAGTAGTTGTTACAGAAACATGCAAGGATGATCCATACACATATAAAGTGAGTTGCTGTTCTCTGTTCTCATTTCATTGCTCTTGGTCCATTGTCCGTATACTTCCGTACTTGCAAATAGATGAACGAGGAACTTAGCCTAAAAAAGGAGGAACAATCTAGTCGGAAGAAAATGGATGGGAAATGAGCTTGATGATTGGCTTCTTTAGTGAAAATTTGTTGAATTATTTTATATTTCCCTGCACTTAGGTTTGAGGAAATTAAACTTCAATTGATTAATTTTTCAGCCTAATCTTTCCCCAGGTCGACCTTGTTGCTTTTGCAATTTGGCATCTCATTCGGTATCTTCGCATTGCAGTTTCAGTAATTTCTTAGTTTAGGCCCATTATAAACAGTCATTAAAGTTTAATGTAATTGCCCCATTTTGCTCTAGCAATTTTGTAATAGCAATAAGGAGGAAGACGCTTTTTACCAATAAAAAGGTCTTACCAAAACAACTTGAAGGAAAACTTCATTTAACCGTCCAAAATACACAATAAGAAACTTCTCTTCATTCTTTTTCCTCCCTCTTGCTCTCTGAACAATGTTGGTCCAAAAATATGATTACTAGTCATGAAGAAAAGCAGTGAGGCTGCGTTGTTGTGCCCTGAAGCATTGCGTACTTGCACAAGGAACCAACATTGCAAGGGGGAGAGGGAGTGAAGAGCAAATTATGGGATTTTTTCAAAGAGTTTTGGGAGAGATTGTAGCTCTACTTCATAACAGAGGTGATGTCCTCTGGGGATTATTAATTTTCATTTCATTTTCATTTCAGCTTTTTATCCATGGTAATCCATTCAATACTCTAAATACTGTTTTACGGGAAGTCATGCTAAAAGAAAATGTAAAAACAACTAAATATATGATATAATCCTATTTACAATAATCTTTGACAAAAAGAAAAGAAAAACGAGATGAGTCATAGTTTGGCTTTATATTTTCTTCGAAAAGTGTAGAACGACGAAGACGCTTTGACACCACTATCTAGGTCATTCCAGACCTTAGCCCCTCTGTAAGCAAACGTCCATGAAGCTGAAAGTATTTTTGAGAACATTCAAAAACAATTGTTGCTTCCAAGACGTAAAATTATGCGCAGATGACAAAATATTTGTGAAACTAGATATAACAACAGTCAGCGGGTGGTGCCGATTAGTATTTGTACCAAATGCGACTGTAGCGAGGTCAATTTTATAGAAATTAATTGAGCGATTATCGCTAAGAAAACGTGTATTATGTTTGAATTTACAGTTGGGTAATGGTTCAAAAGGTAAACTGATTTAGAATATTGAGTTACTCTCCTCCGCCGGTTTCTAGTTCCTGAGTCCAAGACTCTTGGTTCCGTAGTTCTGTAGTCCATGGTTCCGTGGTCCGTAATATTGAGTTCTGCATTGTCAGAAATAAACGTTTGTTGTCCATTGGCGTAGTTAGGTAGTTAAGTAGGTAGGAAGAACTCATTATCTTTTGTTGGAGAACTTTCGTCGTTGTTTGTTGGATAAATGCTCACAAGCCGCGAGCCCGCGAACCGCAGCCGTGAGCTGGCCCGTCTATCTACAAAGCCTGACGACAGCAGACAGACAAACAGAGACAGCATGCAGACAGGCCAATTTCTCTCGCTGATTGAAGCAGAATAGTTAGGCTGCCTTCGGTAGCAACAAACAAAGCCAATGATTGTTTCTATAACAACGTTTTCTCATTTGAAACGACCTTTACAATGTGCGCCAACACTGATTGAAAACTTTGAAGATTTCTTTTCACCTTTAGGCCGATATTTGGAGTCTTGGAATCACCCTGATTGAGCTTGCAGAAATGCAGCCTCCTTACCATGAAATGCATCCAATGAGAGTCTTATTCAAAATTACGAAAGGTGACCCACCAGGCCTCAGCAGGAAATCACAATGGTAAATATGTATTTTATTCTACATTAAGGGCAAACATTTTCGGCGTGACAAACATTCGGACAAAGAGTTGTCCGAAAATTTATTGGTATGAAATATGGAGTTGTCTGAAATGTTGGAAAAGTTAGGACAGCAAACACTTACTCGTTGTTAGCTTTCGTCAGGACACTTCTACCCAGTTCTGGAAATTTCGTAGCCATCGTTGTCGTAGTAATTCGCTGAGTAATGCTTGTTCGCTTATCTTTACGTATCTTTAAGAAACTAATTGCAAGAGACATTCCAGGAACATTCTAGCTTAGGCCCATCAGCATGATGTTGTGATGAGCCTCGTTATCGTATCTAAATAGCCTCGTTATTGTAAATTAGGGGTTCTGGAACGATCTGGGGCCTTCTTGCTTACGTCATAACTTGTAATTGTAGCAAACTTTATCATGGCGATTCAGCACTCTAGAATTTTCGATTGTAAACGTATATAAAGGCCAGCTTTGTAGTTAGAATTTTGTGAGAAAGAAAATTACATCGAGATATATCGCATCAAAAACAAAATCTGTGAGTTCTTTAGTGTCACTGGGAGTTCTATTGGGCGCAGGACTACTGGAGCAAAGAATTCCCCACAGAAAATTTGTCACGCTAAAAATTTTTGCATATATATGCGCATGCGCATTATGAATTGCATGCCAACGATAGGAACCAAGACAAGAAATCTGAAATCAAATCTCCAGCACATCAATAAAGATTATTGTAAACATGAAAAGTTTTTGAAAAAAACTGTTTCCAATCCAATATTGTTGTCATTAGTCAGAACATATGATCAGAATAAATAAGAAGAACGTCCTCTTTGTCTATCATGATTTGCATGCTCTTATTATTGCTGATGTAATTCGAAAAGAATTCATATCAAAATAACGAATTCATATCAAAATTGATGATGCTATCAAAAAGACATTGAACAAGAAGACCCTTTGCAGATTTATAAAGTGCCTATGACAACCAACTACAATTTAAAGCACGTATACAAAAAATTGACGAATGTGCATAGAAATAAGAAAATCAGTGAATGTTGTGCCATTCTATTTTAGAAAATTTTATGTTAGAAGGGACTTTAGGACATGCTAGGCTTCTTTTTCAAACTGTATGAAGGTGTTTTGTTTCAATAGGTTTAAAACCTGGTGTGATTTTGCACAAATGATCCAAAGACTAGTCAAACTGTTGTCCGAAAATTTATTTGTCCGAAATACCAAAAATGTGTCCGAAAAAAGATTTTCCGAAGTTTATTGTCCGAAATTTTATCCGCTAAAAATTTTTTGTGTACCCTAATTTCCTTTCAAGCCTTTTAATTCCAAGAAAAACGCAATCGAATTTTACACCCGACCCACCTTTCTAAAGATTTGAGCCCTATATGCTTTTATTGATAGATTGTAAAATGAAAATCTTTGAAATTGGTCTATGAAATTAATGTCCAACATGTTTTAAAGAAAGGGTGCAAAGTACCGGGTGTCCCAGAGAAAAAGTTTACAGATTTGGATGGGCTCAGCAAAGACACCTTAGCTTTAATCAATGGCTAATCAGTTTCAAAATGTTCCTTGATAGTTAACTTGAACAGAGATACATCGTTTGTTGATATTGGTGCTTTGAATGTTGAAAAATTCATGTTGAAAGTTCAAATCTGCTGTTACCCACAGACCAGAGGTTTTTGTGGCCTAAGCAATTCTTGAAGGACAATGAATAAATCACTGCTATCCATTGATTTTAAAGCTAAATTCTTATCGCTAGACCTGAGTAAATCTGTATGCTTTTTTCTGGGACAGCGAGTATTTACTCGGTCTTTATGAAAACAAAACACTGTGTTGTAAATGTCTCTGAAATGTCAAAAGGTGTTTTAAGTTGAGATTGTCTTCCTCTTTGAAATATTGAATATTCCCGGATAACATTCGTTAATTATTTGAAAATGTTGTGGTGTTTCGTTAAGAAAGTTACCTTGCTCGCCTGGCCACGTCGGGTGATCACTTTGGAGTGTTATGAATTTCATATGCTTTCCGAATGTTTCTCTTTCACACAAAGACAACATTTCTCTCCATGCTGCTGCACTGCCCCAGCACATGACGAATACTTTATGGTCAGACTCACACTTCGCAATCCAATCAGCCAGAAAAGCTTTCCAGAATTCATTCCAGATGTCAAAATGTTTCCCTACATCACTGATATCATCGCGAATATCATTTCCCGCTTGTTCTGTGATTGTAAAAGCTGCGTTTACCAGGAGCACGCCATTTCTTGCCCAATCTTCGTGAGAATAATCATAGCAGCTATCTTCACTTAATAGACCTGCAATCTTCAAGGACCTGTGAACCGTCAGGATCCACTTTCCGGTGTTAAGGAAGCCCTCTTTGCAGCAGTTAGCGGAGAATGCAAGACCAGTCGTTAAATCTCGATCTGCCAGTGGTGACATGCCAATCATAACCACTCTGATTTTCTCCGGTTCAGCATACGAAAATGCCTTGAAAATACTCCTGGCATCAGGAAGGTAATTTGGTAGATAGTTAGCATTTTTATCTAACATGAAGTTATCCCAACCCAATTTTTTTAATATCGTTGCAAGGCTACCAGCAAGGTCAAGGTTATACAGAATAAGATTCTGCCATCCTTCTTTCACTTTATTAAATTCCAAGAAGTGCAAAACAAGGAGAACGTTCTCAGCATTCATACTTAATCCAATTCTGTCTTCGTCGAGCCATTTCGTTGCTACCGCTGCCATTTTAACCATAAAATTGCCATCTACGACCATCCAACGCAACCTTTTTCGGAGGTCATCAATGTGGTACAGAAAGTCTACTATGAGCATAAGATTCGCGATTCTACCTTTCTCGACAATCCCTTGCCACTGTGGTTTCGTGAATACAGTTGCAAATGTTGCCATGACATCGTCACACTGAATAATGCAATTTAGCCAAGTTTGGCTGATACCATTGCAGGCACAGAAGTGTACAACTTGCAGAAGATTCTCTGCTTTTACTGCTCCAACAATACCTTGCCAGGCACCTTTCTTTAATACCCTTGCAAGGCTTGAAGCAAAATCAGTGTTATGCAAAATCAGATTCTCCCATGTTTGTACGACTCCATTCGACACCAAAAAGTGTAATGCAGTCATAATGTTCTTGGCATTTTGTGTCATTTTGGTTTCATCCTCCTGGCGCCATTTCGCTATTGCCGTTTCAAGTCTAACCATTAGTATACCATTTTCAAACACGAGAGGCAGCCATTTTTGGATGTTTTTAGTGTAGTGCAGAAAGTGTAAAGTGAGCAGAAGAGTTTCAGCTCTTTTCTCTCCAATGCGGCCTTGCCAATCTGGTTTCTTTAATTCAGTTGCCATTGCAGCCATTACGTCACCATGCTTGATAATCCAGTCAAGCCAAGGTGTGCTGACTTTATAACACTCACAGATTTTAAAAGATGCAAAAGATCCTCAGCCTTTTTTGTTCCGACAATATCTTGGTAGACTGGATTCTTTATGACATTTACAAGTGTCGCCATTAGGCCATCGTTAGAAATGATCCAATAGAGCCAGTCTTTCCTGACATTATTACCCTCACAAAAGTGTAAGATATGTAAAAGATTCGCAGCCCTTTCTTCTCCGACAAACTCTCGCCACTTTGGTTCCTTTACGAGCATTGCTGCTAGTGTAGCCTGTAGTTCATCAGATGTATCATTATGAATAACCAAATCTTGCCAAGCTTTGCTCACGTCATTTAACTCCAAAAATTGCACAACATACAAAAGATTCTTAGCTTTTTCATTTCCGACAATAACTTGCCAGTTCGGTTCCTTTATTACAGTTGCAAGTGCAGCCATTAGCCCATCATCATCAGAAATGAACATATCCTGCAAACGCTTCCTGATACCATTCATCTCAAAAAATTGTATAACGAGCAAAAGATTCTCAGCTAAATTTTTGTCTCTGACATATTCTTTCCAATTCAAATTCGGTAATACTTCTTTAACTCTGCGCAAAAGATTAGCATTTCCAAGAATCAAATCTTCCCATCGTTCATGGACTTCTGTAAACATTAGAAACTGTAGAACCATATCATCATTCATGATGTTCTGACTTCTGCTGTACTGCACCACTGAACTTATGTTCCAGTAATTTCGTCGTTGTCACATATTTCCGTGTCACAGCGCGTCCACAAAACAAGATAATGATTGTTCAGATCCTGCAATCTGTCGTCGACCTTTGTATGCTCCTCAAATTCCAGAACCACATCCATGGTTTGGCTCATGAATGATGCTCTATTGTACTGGACTGACATGAACTGAACTTGGATTTTGGTTGGTTCCCCATTATCACACATTTCAGTTTTCTTTACACAACATATGGACCCTTGGTTCTTTTGATATGCAAAGCCATACATTACACAATACAATGAATTCAGTCAAGTGGATCAGCCTCAAGAATAGTTTTGGCGGTTAAGAAATCAGAGTCATAGAGACTCCATGATGCATGAATTTAGCTTCCGCGTAAAAAGGTAAATAAAGCAGTAACTAGGGTCAGAACAATAAAGGACAGACTGCTTTTGATTCGTTGCACAGGCTGTTGAAAAGGCCCCTGCAAAGTTTTTGAGTGCCATTCTTCAAAACATTGCATAATATGTCTCATTCCCTGTAGTAGTTGCCCTGTAGATGTAAAAATACATAGTGATATGGAACTTTATGCAGTTCACATCAGGCAGTGTTGCTGCGTATGGACAAGGTCGATAAACAAAAGCATCAATTCGCGGAGATGAAAATTGAATCATTCTGATGTTTTGAAGGTCCTGAAGGGGTCGACTAATGTACGACCAAAATCTATGTACAGTAAAAACGTTTTCCAGTTTTTCGATGTCATTTCAGCTCTACTTGCTCAATAGCAAACGCTAAGGTCTCTTTCGAAAGAGAAAGAAAACGTGAAATGCGATCGGCCTTATTTTTCGCCCATATGTTCTTCTCGTGAAACGTGAAAAGCCAGTATTTATTGACGTGAAACGTGAAAACGCTATATTCTTTGCTGTGAAACGTGAGAATGAACATTTCATTTCCTTAACATTCTCTAATATTTTCGTGAAATCTTTCGATATTTAGGCTTGCAGACGGTGGCTGAAATCGAGTCTCAAACAAAAGGCAACTCTTGGTCTACGCAGCCGCCGATGTCCAAATATATATGGCTAAAAAGCNAGGCCCCTGCAAAGTTTTTGAGTGCCATTCTTCAAAACATTGCATAATAAGTCTCATTCCCTGTAGTAGTTGCCCTGTAGATGTAAAAATACATAGTGATATGGAACTTTATGCAGTTCACATCAGGCAGTGTTGCTGCGTATGGACAAGGTCGATAAACAAAAGCATCAATTTGCGGAGATGAAAGTTGAATCATTCTAATGTTTTGAAGGTCCCGAAGGGGTCGACTAATGTACGACCAAAATCTATGTACAGTAAAAACGTTTTCCAGTTTTTCGATGTCATTTCAGCTCTACTTGCTTAATAGCAAACGCTAAGGTCTCTTTCGAAAGAGAAAGAAAACGTGAAACGCGATCGGCCTTATTTTTCGCCCATATGTTCTTCTCGTGAAACGTGAAAAGCCAGTATTTATTGACGTGAAACGTGAAAACGCTATATTCTTTGCTGTGAAACATGAGAATGAACATTTGATTTCTTTAACATTCTCTAATATTTTCGTGAAATCTTTCGATATTTAGGCTTGCAGACGGTGGCTGAAATCGAGTCTCAAGCAAAAGGCAACTCTTGCGCAGCCGCCGATGTCCAAATATATATGGCTAAAAAGCTCTACTCTAGCTCTGTATTCAAATCTGTGCTCTTTTTACTTCTTGGCCCAATAGATTTTTGCCTATTCGGTCGTGGCCAAAAATTTAAGACCATGATGTTTCTTGGCGTGACGAGATCTAACCCTACAGCGCTGCCTATTTATACTCTCTTGGAGTTCATTTTAGTAACTTTCCATGAAGATTCCGAATTTTCGCTATGACGTCACAATCAAATCCATCAAAATTCTCGGAAATCATAATCATAGTGGCTCTGTTGACATCACAATGCAATATATAGAAATTCTCGGAAATTACAGTGGTTCTGCCGACAAGGGGTGTGACCCAAAAATTGTGTTACTCTGCTGGATTTTACATCAATCTATGCACAATTCATTTCTGCGATTTGTTTGCAAAATTTCGAAACTCCACGAAGAATATAGTTGCAGAAAAAAGGGAAATGGAGTACCTTAAGTCCCGGGGGGGGGACCAAACATGTTCAGGGTGCGTATATGTGCCGCCCATATGGATGGGTTTTTGGGCCCAAAATTCTCTAAACAAGGGTCCTTTTTCGGTAGATTTTCCATAAACATGGGTGGGATTTCACTGAAATTCGCTAAAATAGTAAAAAATAGGCAGTTTTCCGCCAAAATTCATGATAAAAGACTAAAGAGGGTACCAAGGCAAGTTTCGGTAGTTAGAAGAGGGTAGCTTTCTGAAAACCAGGCGGCAGACCCCCGTCCATGCATAAGTCATGTACCCCCCGGGCCTTAATTCCACAATTATGGCCATAAGTTTAAGACTACCCTTGGAAAAGCTTGAAAATATGTCTGTGCTTATAATGGAGTGCCTGTGATATTCGATGAATCGAATAACGTCCATAATAAAATGATTCTTGAACAGTAATTCCAATAGCTATCTGATTTGCTACTTCAAACCAAAAATCAAGGCCCTGGTCTAAACTTATGGCCATAGCGTTTGACTGAAGACCCTCTACTACCTATTTCCATGAAGCAATATTCTTCGCAGAGTTTCGATATTTTGTCGTATTTTGTAGACAAATCATTAACCCTAACCCTTTCTTTTATACCGGATTAGTTGAAAAAGGCTCAGATTTTTTTCAATTAATAATCAGATTCCTTCAGACTCATCATTTATAGGAGGGTGACCCTTCGGCAGAGGCCGATTTGCATGGGGGCCTAAATTGCTGAAAAATTGATCAAGGATTTTTAGGCCTGTTTTCAAGGAATTTGCGATGAAACAGTTTCATGAAATTGCTTGAAATATGAGAACAATACGACCAGTTTTGAAGAACTAACTTCCTCATCTAATTTCCAACTTTATCTGAATCCAGTTTTCTTTTAATTAAATGGCTTGGAAGGAATTTCGGGTTTTTTGCTTTATATCTGCCATAGAAATTTATTGCTATCTTAATTAGTTTCAAAATGGCTGCATTTATGAAATTTGAGGCTATGACGTCATCAAATTTCTCAATCCTAAACCAGAAGCGCTACAGATTCCTCTTTGCCACCATGTTTATGACTTTCATAAACTATGGTTTTTCCTTGAAGGTTATATCAGTTTTCCTCCATTTGTTTAGGATTTACGATAATTTATATTGTTTCAAAATGTTCCATGAATTTGATCAAAAATAATTAAATTGGCGCCTTTCTGAAAGATATCAAGATATCAAAAATTTCCACGACAGATTTACAGCAAAGTACCATAAGTTCCTTTCAAGCCATTCAATTCAAAGAAAGATGTCATTAAATCTTACACCCACCTTTTTAAAGACGGATTTGAGCCTTATTCTGAACAGGTATCGTCAGTTTATAGGAATCTCATAGATACTTTGAAGACTCCATGCTTTCAAACGTCAATACAAGTTTTGAACTGATCCGGTAGCGTGATGATATATCCTTCTTTTCCACTACCTTAGGTCTGCTGACTTCCATCATTTCATAAAAGATTGTTTATTGAAGGATCCAGCGGCAAGGCTTTCTTCCCAAGCATTATTAGACGTAAGTACAGCCTAAACTTATCAACACAGACGATCATGCTAAAGATGGCGGCTAGGAACTTTTTACCAAGATGCATTGCGTTCGAATAACGAATCTTTAACAATTCTATAGGTATTCGATTAAAGAACGCAGTGCGTCTTGGTAAAAAGTTAGCCTCACTACATAAGGACCCTCTAGTTACGCTCATCTAATTGAGTTGAATTGTTATTGTTGTTGTCGCTGCACTGAGGGCCTTATAACCATAGAGCTGTAAAACCGGACAAAAATGTCAATCTGCGACAAGTTTTTGTCGCAAACTCATGTGCTGATTAGAGTATGGCTTAGAGGAAGGGGCTTTTTGCATTAATAGCTAGAATGAACATTTATCGAAGTTGTGATAGCAAATTTTATGGTACAGGAGTTCTTGAAAACCGCTTTTGTGGCGTTTTAAGATCAGTGGTTTTGAGAAAAAAGTAGCAGGCGATTTAGGCCCAATAGATCTTTTAGCTAAGATTCGAAAAAAGAATTCGAATCGAACGATAGCTTGATACATTTGTAGAATGTTCGAATGTAAACAATAGTGATAGAAGATCTAACGCCACAAAATCGAACCTTGTGTAGAATAGCGAAAAGGTCTATTAGTAGAATCAGTAAGGAGATATTCCGTTTCTACAAGCGTTGAGAAATGAGTCTCTCTGTTGACCGAAGCGCCATCATCAAGTCAAAGAGCACAGGGAAACGAGAGACTCCAGGTAATAAGTCTAGTAAAAAGTTTCTCACCGCCATCTTTAGCGTAATCGTCTACTGACTTCCTCTGTTCTCTGTGCTCTTTGACTTGAGTGATGTTGATCAGGTCAACATAGACTCATAATACTTCTTTGAAAAACTTGGCCCTATTTAGGCCCTCGCACACGGTTTCCTATTATACCAATCAGATTGCGAGATTTGGTATGGAATGATTTTTTTAATTTTGATTTTATTGATGCAATAGACGATTACCCTTTTTGCCAAGATGCATTGCGTTCTTTAATCAAATTCCTGTACAATCATTGAAAGATTAGAACGCCATTTATGTTGGTGCAAAGTTCCTCGCAATCATCTTTATCTTAATCGTCTCTGAAGAATATCTAGATTATTTTGATCTGCCATAAGATAGATCAAGAAAAAGCCTGGGGCAAATTATTGAATGTTATTTGTACATTCCTGCAGAGCAAAAGTCGAAAATGTTGTGTTTCTTTTTCCTTTACAGCACCCGTTCATACGAGAAATATCTGACAACCAACCTCTTATTGATCTTTATCGTCTGATGAAGACAGAGGTTGTAGAAGTGCTTGAAGACCTGCCAGAGGACAAAGATGTAAGTAGATAGTCTATTTGATTCATTGATGTATTAACATCAGGAATGATCTGTTGGACATCTGAACAAGAAGACGGGACTAAAATAGCGTGAGCCTGAAGCCTTTGTCAAAAGCAGTAAACAAGTTCTGCTAGGCACAATCTTTCAACTTATTTCTTTCAAAGCCTGGTTTCAATTGGAACTTTTTCTGTTCTTTATTGCTTCGCTTTGGTTTCACGTTGCATGTTAGAACAAAAACGAGGAATATGAGTACCAGATGGAAATCCACCCCAATACACCAAAGCGAGCAATGTAATACGCAACCGAACAAGGAAGAGCATCCTCTCTTTCTTCTATATTTTGCTAAGTGGGGGGTCTTCCTATTGCTAGAGCAGCACGCAGGGTTTAATCAAACGTATTTGGAGAAAATTAAATATTCCTTTTTTGCAAAATTTCCAAAGAAAATAGTTGCTAATACAACACTTAACACACCGATTATCCAAGACAGTTTCAACGAAATCTAAATAAGGCCCATTTCACACTGCTCCGTTTCATATGAAAACGGAACAAACCTTATTCGTGTTTGCCTTGCGTTCACACTACTCCACTATGAAAACAGAGCTTTTCGAAACTCTGATGAAAACGGATAAGTTTGAAAACGATGCGTTTTAAAAGGACCTTCAGTGTGAACGCAAAAAANAGCAGCACGCAGGGTTTAATCAAACGTATTTGGAGAAAATTAAATATTCCTTTTTTGCAAAATTTCCAAAGAAAATAGTTGCTAATACAACACTTAACACACCGATTATCCAAGACAGTTTCAACGAAATCTAAATAAGGCCCATTTCACACTGCTCCGTTTCATATGAAAACGGAACAAACCTTATTCGTGTTTGCCTTGCGTTCACACTACTCCACTATGAAAACAGAGCTTTTCGAAACTCTGATGAAAACGGATAAGTTTGAAAACGATGCGTTTTAAAAGGACCTTCAGTGTGAACGCAAAAAAGCGGAGACAGCTGAAAACCCTTCACATTCCTTTGTAGATGTTGTTGATAACAATGTCCTTCAAACTTGCGATTGGCGCCTTTTTGAAAGCTTCTAATAAAAGCTTTGTTTTAGAAAGAGGATAAAAGGCATCGAGTCATGTTGAGTAAATTGCGTATACCCAAACTTCAAGAATCTGCTGACTTATAGTTCTCGATGGCGCATCTGATTGGCTAACATTCGTGTGAAATGAAACTGATCACATGAAACGCATTGTGCAACTACAGGTCCTTTTAGTTTGTTAGGAATGGTGATTGATCTTTATCACATGGGTCACATGATACACAGCAAAGTAGGTCTACTTATCATGACTCACTGCCTTTCAAGAGCCACTGCTAACCATGATACTGTCTGGCGCCAAAGTCGACTGTCATATTATCTAAAAGTCGTTTCTGGCCTAAATTCTTTCTGCCTTGCTTTTCATTCAGCACACAAAGGATTTTGTTTGACAATGGGTCTTTAGCGTAGACAAAAGCAAAGAGTCCAAAGTTGATATTTCCCTTTCTTCGATTTCAAAGGGGCCTTTGTAACAAACATACCTCCTATACGTCGCATGTGCCATCTCTAGTTGCTCAGCAAAGAATGCTCGCAAAGCCTCTATGTTAGCAGAGGGTCTTTAAGAACACCGTTTTGCTGGAGCATGCGAGCGCCTATCGTGTATTCATTTGAAAGTGGAGCAATGTGAATGGGCAGCGGTTTCATCGACAAAAGTAAACAGAAATGAAAATGGAGAACGTAGCCTTACTTGCCTTCTCTTTCTATTCATTTCAGACAAAGGAAAACAACGGATCAAGCATCACAAAATCTTTATCATCCGACACACTGAACAGTATTGCAACTGAAGACGATAGCAACTCAAGTCAGAAAGACGATTCATCAATACGGGACAGTGACAGTGGTATCCCGCCAATGCCTCTGCGGAGGATCAAGGAAATGAGCGAATACGAAGACATTAATGATAATACAGACATCACAAAATCGAAATCAAAGGAGCCTGTGCCGAGCGGCAATACAACTGCGGAGCTTGTTGGTTTTAAGCCATCTGCGGAGTCGCAAATGCGAATGATTGAGAAAGAAGATGCTGTAAGGAATGATCTGCCCTCGTTACAGAAACGAGGCCAGGCGCTGGCGCCTAAAAAAACTAAGGGAGATGATCAAGCATCTGAGATAGAACAGAGTGCAGGGTCGCTTGAAAATGATGAAACGGACAAGTATTCTTCAAGATTAGACGATGCTCTTGCCAAGCTGGAGGAACTGGAAGGAACTGAGACTAACACGCCACAAGCAACGGATCCAGCTGAAGAGGAGAGTTCCAAAGCTGAGAAAACCCCTCCAGCTGAAGAGGAGAGTTCCAAGACTGAGAAACAAGACACTGGAGAGCAACATGATGCCCAGAAGGCCGAGAAGGGTGCAGGTGATGCTGAAAGCAGAGACAAAGATGTGGCAGGTCTCAAAGCAGAGCTTAATATGCTGAATCTTGAGGGTGCAAGTAAGGCGGATGAGAGCAAAATAGTTAATGGTGACGATAAATCGAATTCAGAATCTGAGTCGAGTAGCACGGTGGCAAGTCCAAAAAGGGTAAGAATTGTTCTGGTTTTGTTTGTCTCTCTCAGTTGATCTGCCATCTACCGGGTGAGCCAGAAAAAAGTTCCCACTTTTGAAAATTCATAGCATCAAGAGTACTGAATGGATTGGAATGAATCAATATTTGCTTGACAGCCAAAAGATCGAAGTATTTTTGTGATTTTTCTCACTTTGTTACAAGCATTGGAAAAATTGGTAAATTCAAATATAGAAAAACTTTGTGGTTGCAGAATGACTGAAAAGGCCTAAATACATGATCAAATCATAAAGGACTCCTCGCTCAGAACAACAGAGAAAATGCTATTTCTCATGGGTGAGAGATATCGTCTGAACATTTACTGTCATGGGATTGAAAATCTTTAGTATCTGTTTGAGAATCTGTGTCTTATTACTCTTGAGAGAGGTGAAACGCACGTGTGTATCGTTTTTTTTTTTTTTTTTTTTTTTTTATCAAGGCCCTTTTTCAGTCATTTTGAATACATGAAATTTTTGTAAAGTTGACTTTACCTATATTTGCAGTGCTCGTAAGAAGACAAGAAAAATCACAAAAATGCTTTGATCTTTTGGCTTTTAACTAGAATTTGAATCATTCAAATCCATGAAGCACTTGTGGTGCTACGAATTTTCGAAAGTGGGAACTTTTTTCTGGCTCACCCGGTAGACTGATTACATAATCGTTGTTATCGCTATTGATAGACTGATGGACGCTTTGAACTAGTTTGAGCAAACAATTCATTCAAGTTTTTTGATGTAAAAAGTGTCGTTGTTGTTGTTATTTTTGTTGCTGCGATAACTGGGACTATGCAGTGAGTCTATCTTCCATGTTCCTTTCTTTACAGCTTCCTGTACCGGAAATCATACCTACTCTGTCTGTTACTAATAGCTTTACCGGACTACAGGCTGTCCCAAAAATATGTGTCCCATTTTGTAGCTCCCATAAAAGAGCTGCAACTTCGTTTGTCTCATTGTCTATCGAACAAGTGGTTGCTGATTTATGACACAAGAAAGTTCAGAGAAATGACTGCATCAAAAACCGTACTTCTTTTCTGCTCTAGCGAAATAGATACTGAAATTAAAGGTTCCAGCATATTATTTGAATTCTAGCACGATCTGAAGAAGGGTTAAATAAAAGACGCAATTAACCCTCTTTCAAATGTAGACATAATTCAATGAAGCGCTGGAACCTTTTTTATCAATAGTAACTTGATTGTGAAATTATTTGAGAACACAGAAACGGCTGTTTTTAACTTTCTGCATTTTAACAGTAATGTTAACCTTATTTTCAAGCTTAGGCATGGGTAGCTAGACACTGCTGGTGTGCTTCTATGGAGGAGCGCTGCAACTAATATGTACGTGCGGAGGAATAATTTCCACAGTTCTGCGGAGGTGATACCGAAGGAAAGAAAACGACATCGTTCCTTTCTCTCAATCTCTTACACTAGCTCCTGCGTAGTAGTATGAACGGGGTCTAGACGAATTCTACAAATCTCAGCACGGCCATAAATCTACAGTGTATTTTTGGATGCAATTACAGATAGAAAGCCATTCCATGCTTTGCTGAGAGCAGTGCACGTATTTTACGATTTAGTTCATCATCCAGCCAAGAGCTGTTATTTCAAAAGAAGTGACGTAATTTGTGGACAGTTCCATTTTTGCCGGGGCAATTTGGGGATTTTGCCGTGCAGCTTCCTAGAAATTTCCTAAAAAGCCCTAAAAATTTAAACAAAAACGAACATCTCATGCTTTCAATCAGAAAAGCTATAAATCAACAAATATTTTTACTCTTTTCAATAATAGATGAAAGATGTTTTAAGAGATTGTTCTAATTCAATTTGATGGCTTCTTTACTTTCTATTTGTAGCATTTCCTTCTCACACCCTTTGATGATTCGCAGAAGCTAGTTTTGAGTTGTTGTGTGAAAATAGTTTTTTTATTTCTTGGTTATTATTCTTTTTAGAATCCCGAATCAAAGCAGTACAAGACATTAACAAGAGTAAGGAAGTATGAAAAAGATGGGAAAGTTGTAACAGAAACGACATCGAGGATTGTGGACGTTAGCTCAGAAGATTACCGAGCTGCAGCTCGAAGGGAACAGCTTTTGAGGTATTTAGAAGTTGGAAATTAA
>REGL01000904.1:7170-31899 GCA_004194395.1 Aurelia aurita complex sp. Pacific | reverse complement strand
ATGTGAGAAGACACACCAGGTCGGGGCAGCATAGGTTCTAAGTATATTCTTATTATTATTATTATCAATTTATTTAAAGTAGGCCTACATATATATATATATACATACAAGACAAGACATATATACATATAGATACAATAGCTATAACTAAGAGCTAATTCAAGCCTACTATCTAAAAAAGTAAAATTTGTAAGAAAAAATTAAAAAATAGATAAAATTCCGAATGATTAAATACAGATACATTTTAAAGATTTTTACATTGCTTTTAATATTTACAATGTTTTAAATGTCTACAAAAAGGCTGGTGTACAATTCTATGATCGATTTATTTGAACTGAATGACTTCGTTGTTGTTGTTGTTGTTGTTGTTGTTGTTGTTGTTGTTGTATCTTTATTTTACATCGATTGAAAAAATCATCTAGTATGCTATGTACATATGTACATAGAAACTAATCAAAATCGATGGATACAGTAATTAAAATAAAATAAATATTAATATAAAATAAATAAAAGACTTCAGTGAAACTTTTGCTATTTCTCTGTACTTCTACCGTAATTGACTTTCCTGAAATCTTCAATGTTTTAAGAATTAGAGTGCTTTTGATTTTAAATTTCAAAACACATGGAACACAAAACCTGTTTTTCATGAAAAGATGAGCATTTTCAGTTCAGACCATTATATTGATATGTATTTGTGTATGCTTGTTCTCCCATTCTTGCTTTCAGCAATTTTAGGCAAATTTGGACCAAAATTGTATAGATAAACTGATTATATATTTTTGCATTTGGATTTAATAATATTTCATGACTGAGTGTACAAAATTGTGAATTGTCCAAAAAATGTTCTTCGAGATAGAAAATACACGTTGTACCAAATGGCAAAAAATTTACATGAAAACTTGAAAGTTTGAGGTCTTGTAAAACATTCCCCAATTTATTGTGGATTTTACAATTCTATACAACTCTAGCTTGGTCAGAATATCCTTTGGACCTCTTGAGCACATCGTGGCTAGAAGAGACATCAAGTATTTGCACAACATAATTTGACTTCGCAGAAAATGATTTCCCTGGTTACCAGGTTCCCAGAAAAGAAAATATTTTTTGCTGCTCTGGATGTACTTTTGTGTTCTTCTGTGCGAATACTCACTATAACTCACCATAAATATGCCTTGTAAGGTTAATTTATTCGTTGAAGGTGAACCAAGTTTGGTTTGCAACGTTCGAGAATTAACATTTTTCAAGTCAACTTCACTATTTATATCTATAACCTGATTCGTGTCTCTCAACTGTTGTAATACCTGGTTTTGTCAATAGCACGGTTTGTCAGTGAAATGAATAAATTCAACATGATTGTCATGGCTTGCCTCGTCCTTCGATTTCTCGTCAAATTGCGCTTTCCACCCGAACGTTGAATCGTAAGGAATATCTGACATAAGAGATACGCAAGAACCTTTAATCTCTCTCAAGTGCTATAAGAAGTGTATTTTTAAATGAAAACTGAAGTTTTTTTTTTATATATCAATCTAAAATTTTACAATAACAGAACATGGTTACAGGACGGTACCACAGGGAGAATGAGAATAAATTGCAACCCCGTGGCTTTAACATATAACGTAAAACATTTACATGAAAATAATTAACTAGGCTACAGCATAAACTAAAGCTACGAAAAGAAATAAAATGATACAAATGTGGGGGGAGGAGACGAAAATTTCATTGAAATGATTTAAGAAAATCTCTTGGATGATTCAATGAACTCTAGTGTTGCTTTAATGATTGTTTTATTTGACTCAAAAGGTAACCTTATATCACCATACAAAATTATTGAAACTAGTTCCTCATTGGAAAGGTTCGACAAACCGTTCGAAAGCAAAATTGCCTGTACGCTGTTGAGGAGATTATTTCTCTACAGATGATGAGAGTGGCAGTGCAGCAAGAAATGTTCCGTATCCTCAACGCCGTCGTTTATGGGACACATTGGGTTTAATGAAGTGAAGTTTTTCGATCCCATATGGCAATGAATATGCCAATACCCGTGAAAAGATGTTCTTTTGTGTTCTTCTGTGCAAGCAGTTTCTTTACGATTTAATCAAGCGTTTTTGTGCCCTTTTCAGGCTTTTTGCAACCAACATATTTTAGCAAAGTCGAATTTACCTACATTTTCTCAGCTCATAAAATCTCGAAAAACATCACCAAAATAATTCATTCTTAATGCCTATCAGACGAAATTTATTGCATCTCATTCCAATCCATCCAGTACTCTATGTTCTATGAAGTTTCAAACGCCTGGACATTTTTGGCGCACTTGGTTCCCGACACTAATGATTTGAATGGATTGAAGTCTTCGGTGGCCAAACCCCAGCCAGCAAATACAGTGGCTGGTAGCCAGAACAGGCAGAACACTTTGAAGGTGTCTTGGGGTAGTGGTGTGATCCTCTGACTTTGCAGCCAGAATACTCAGGCGAACAGGGTTCGATACCCAGTAGAGCCCCACCACTAGAGTGTCATGGCAAGGGGTCGTGGACTCGATTAGTGCTTAGTTACTTCTACGACCCCAGCGCTTGGCGCTAAAAACCGCAACTTCACCTTCACCTTTGCTAGTCCTTGATTTTGAGCCATTTAAAAAATTTATGTTGTAACTTTTATGGTAATTTGTGAATGGATTTCTTATTCACTGACATGACGTGCTCTTTCTTCGCAGGATAAAGCTTTCAAAGATTTCAAGGAATCTCTGAAAGAAGAACAAAAATCGTTGAAGAAAGAGGTACAGAATAAGTTTTATTTCGCTCCACTTTAAGTAGTTTTCACTAAATTTCATGAACATTGCATTTGAAGTCTAGACCTCTTAGCTATTCTAAAAATGAATCTAAAATCGAACGATATTTTTATGTAATTTGAAGAATTTTGGAATGTGCACAATAGTGAAAGCTGCTCTGACGCCACTCAAGCGAACCTCTGTTTAGAAATATCGCTCGATCCAGGCTCTTTCGTAGAATAGCTAAAAGATAGTTTGACCACAAAACAATGTGTGCTAATTTTTAAATGAAAATTAACACTCAAAACATAGCTATTTGTGTTGTTACAAAAATGCGAGATAAGATCCACTGTGGTGAAACAAGATATTAAGGTGCAGCAGTTCCTTGTTATTAAGCCAATGCAATTGCCTGAACAAATTCAGTTAATGAGCTAGCTAGCTCCGCGGGCTTTATGAATTGCCCCTGAAATTAGCAAAGATGGCATGGGACTTTTTTGCAAGGGTGTTCTAGCTTTACCTAAGTCTGGCCGTCGTAAATGGCTTTTCCTTCTCATGCAGAAGCAACAAAATTGTAGTGTCAGTCATGAACATTGATGTGAGACCTCCTCAATCTTCGTGCGATCTAATTTACAACCCTTTCAATTGCAGACTGACAAGATGTCTAAATCCGTTCGAAAGGAAGAATACAAAAGAAGAAAGGAACTTTTGGATCACTGGCAGCGAGATCATGTAAGATTTTGCTTCTTGTTCAAATTATTGAGACAGAAAAAGCTACGAAAAGATTTCATCTCATTTTGCTTGTCGAAAGCAAAAATATCTTTCGGTTGCCATTTTAGCTTCAATGATTTGTAGAGATAATTCTTCATGTTGTGCAATCATGCTGGGAATTTTTGAATAGACCTTTTTTACTTCTTAAAAAAGAGGTTTTGATCGAGCGTCCAAACCTGGTAAGTTTTGTAAAAAGAAATGGAAACACAACCCCCGTTTTTGATGGATACCTGCTAGCTGAGGCAAGAAGTTTCTTCGGATCTCAGAACACATAGAGCACACAAACGACAACTTTGCTCGAATTGACTTACGACTGGTTCAATTTAAATACACTAGCAAGTTTTATTTGCCTTCTGGCCTTGGTTCTCATTATTTTCATTTGTCGTTGGCAGATTTTGTTGTGTAACAGATCGAACATTACAAGGGTTTTTAATGGACCCAGCTACGGAGCCAATGCCATGAGCAATCCAGAATTATGGTCGATGATTGCCTCACCTATATTATAAATTTCTATATGTGCTGTTAGTTTTGTCTCTGGTGCGTCTAGTTCACTGCCATCTTGATCACCGCTACCACCACATCTTCGCTTCAGTTTCATGTACCTGTTGAATTATATTTTCTAGCAACATAGCATAGGGCTCAAACCTTTCAAATCTTTAAAAAGACGCCTGTAAAATTCTATCATATATTCCTATGATACAAATGGTTTGAAAGAAATTTAGGACGCTTTGCTGTAAATCTGCCATAGATATTTTTAGATAGCTTGATTATTTTCAAAACGGAGGCATTTTGATTATTTTTGAAAAATTCATCGACAATTTTGTAAAAATTGAAATCATTGGAAATCTTAAGTCAATAGGGGAGAATTGATACAATCTTCAAGAAAACTATAGTTTATGATGGTCCACAATATGGTGGCAAGCAGAAATCTGTAGCTTCGTTTAGGATTTATAAATTTGAATACGTCACAGCCTCATAAATAATAAATGCCACCATTTTAAAACTAGTCAAGATATCAAAAGATTTCCATGGTAGGTGTACAGCAAAAAAGCCTAATTTTCTTCCAAGCCATTTAATTCAAAGAAAATGCAACAGAATGTTACACCCAGCTCCTGAAAGATTCGAGCCCTATGGTTAGCAACATGCCTTTAACATTATCAAGCGTTCAAACGAAGAGGAGTTGCGTATATTCCAAATTTCAAATTGACGTATAATCATTTTCGTTTTCTCCAGGAACGTGAATTCAGAGCAAGACAGTCGTTAGATTTCGAAATATTCCATCGTGAAAAGACAGAAGAAGGGAAACAATCTATCTTCGAAAAGGAAATGGGATTCTTAGAAATCAAGCATAATTTACTACGAAGTGAGTAGCATGTTGCCATCCTTCTCTAGAAAATCCCTTCTAATTTGAAAATGGAGTGGCCGATTCTGAATGAATTTGAACTTGTCCNAATCATCGAATATCTTAAACCAATAGAGGAAAATTGATACCATCTACAAGAAAACTATAGTTTATGATGGTCCACAACATGGTGGCAAGCAGAAATCTGTAGCTTTTCTGGTTTAGGATTTATAAATTTGATGACGTCACAACTTAAAAAATAATAAATGCCGCTATTTTTAAACTAATCAAGATATCAAAAGATTTCCATGGCAGATTTACAGCAGAAAACCCTAATTTTCTTCCAAGCCATTTAATTCAAAGAAAAATGCAACAGAATGTTACACCCAGCTGCTGAAAGATTTGAGCCCTATGGTTAGCAACATGTCTTTAACATAATCAAGCGTTCAAACGAAGAGGAGTTGCGTATATTCCAAATTTCAAATTGACGTATAATCATTTTCGTTTTCTCCAGGAACGTGAATTCAGAGCAAGACAGTCGTTAGATTTCGAAATATTCCATCGTGAAAAGACAGAAGAAGGGAAACAATCTATCTTCGAAAAGGAAATGGGATTCTTAGAAATCAAGCATAATTTACTACGAAGTGAGTAGCATGTTGCCATCCTTCTCTAGAAAATCCCTTCTAATTTGAAAATGGAGTGGCCGATTCTGAATGAATTTGAACTTGTCCGCCAATAAATAATATAGTTGCAAATATGATTGCCTTGCTATCCATGGAGCAGTAGCCGTTAACGTGTGGATTGTTTTTATTGGTTCACTCGGTAGATTTGGCCTGCTTGAAAGCTTCGCCAGGTCTGCTGCCAATTAAGGTCTCGGGCTTGTGAAAGATAGTCGTGGGATCTGTCTTTGTTATTTTTCCTCCCTCCCCTCCTTTTTTCTCAAAAGCTTTGATTTGATTTTATATTATTATACAGGGTTCAACAGATATACATAATTGATTGAACTGCCCTGTTAAATAAAGAATAACTTCAAAGTTACAATATTTTGATAGCAAATCTTGGCATAATAAATATATATTAGAATAAAAGGAAAGATATGACAATGCTCAAGATTTAGCATTTTTCAATGATGATTTGAAATGGGTGAAAGTACTCGCTATCTTAGTTTCTTTGTTTAAACCGTTCCAAAGAATAAAAGCTTTCAATTTGATACGTTAAAGGCACACTGTCGTGGCACTGATTGGATGAAGAAGACAACACCAAAGAATAGAATTGAGCAGGCTTTAGTAATTTCGCTGTACACTGAAATTCACGAAGAGGATAACGATTAGACTCCCTTTATTCTGAAAACGAAGTATTATCTAAGAGCATAAAGGCTTTATAATGATCTAGAGGCCAGGTCTTTTGTTAGGGGTCTCAACATCACAGCCAGCCAATTACAGCCACGGCAGTGTGCCTTTATGTCCTTATGAAACTTAATTCTAAACCTCTTTTTCAGATTTAAAATCTGATGAATGGGAATTGGAGCAGAATCATATCCACAATAAACATCAGCTCACGAAAGGACAACTCAAAGAAACATTCTTCCTACAGAGATCACAAATGTTTGCAAGACATGTTAAGGTACATTTTATTTTGCTTCTTGTGATGATTATTTCGTAAAGAACTACATAGTATGGCTAATTCTAATAACCAATATAACTACTTAAGGGAAGAAAGCTTCGCGGGAATAAACTTTCGCGAATTAGGTTTCTTATCACATTTTTATTCCGTCTCAAATGTTCCTCAACTCTTCCGAATCGTCCATAAATAAGCTTGCAGTAGTATTTTTCGAAAAGGTCGCTAAGTAAAGAAGAGAAATATCAATATTTCATTATATAATCATTTGATTCTATATCTTGGGAAATTTCACGAGAATAGACTTTCGCAAATTCCCGGGGGGGGGGTCACTACCATATGTACCAGAGCGGGATGTGCCATTTTTTGGGGTACCTTGTTTCAAGCTGGAAATAAATTTTAGGGTGTCATTTTTGGCAACATCACAAATGAACATAAATTTTAGGGTGTCATTTTGGAAGAAAAACGCTTCAGGGTATTGAATTTGATCTAATTTCAGATACTTGGTTAGAACTTCGAATTGTGGTCACAAATTTTGGGGCATGGTTTTTGAAAAATTCATAAATTTTAGGTTATGATTTTACAATTCAAAATGGCACACCCCCGTCATCCGCCTATTGAAGTGACCCCCCCGGGCGCAAATTTCATGATTTTTTAAGAAAAACCGTGGAATAAACTTTCGCGAATTTCTGCCAAAAACGTGAAGAACGCGAAAGCCTCTCCCGCAATAATTTCCTCGCTAAAGGTACAGTAAACAGTCAAACCCACATTTCAATATCATTATTATTGAGGACCTTCAGGGTTTAGTTTTCAATAAATGATTTCTGAACTTGATGAGGCTCCATTAGAATATTTACATTTTCGAGCATAGGATCGTGACGTGTGAGTGATATAAATTACGAGTCAGAAAGTACAATACCATTTGCAAGATAGCCTACTTGTTGCAAACAGAAGAGGTTATCTTCAAGGGGCTTCGTCGCTAAATTGTAAGTAAATCTGTAAACACAATTGTTTCAGGCAAGTGTCTTTTGTTTTCTGCAGTTCGTTTGATGGCTTCGCCCATGCCACCAAGCAGTTACTGTCAAAGATCCACTCGCATCCTAGCAATCGTAGAAGATATGAATGTTTGGTTTGTTCCTCTTTGAAGTGCAAAGATTTAACTTCAAAATGGTGCTTTCATTTTCAAAAAGAGATGAACATTCTGTGTGATATTGCCTTTTAAAAGCTGCAAACTTGCCGTTTCGTCAAACTTTGGAGACGGAGCCCTTTAGGCTTAGCAGTTCTAACCAACAGATTTGAAATGCAGATCATTGCATTTATCTACCATTACCAGAAATGATTGACTTGGGATTCTCTCTGGTTAAACCTTTTATTTGTAATTGTTTGACTCTTCGACCATTTTGATATGAAGTTGCTCCACTTTTGAAATATTAGTCACTAAAATTTCTAGACACGCACAACCGTAATATCGTACTTTCTTTCTTGTTCTGTACGAAAAGTTTCTTCTCGATTTGATCAAGTGTTTCAGGCCCTTTTTGAGGCATTGCCCAACCAACGAATTTTCTTGAAGTCGAATTTACCTATATTTTCAGTGCTCACAAAGCATGTCCTCCACTGCAATAGTTTTGGTCGGCGACCAGCGTGTTTATCTAGTGCGCCTACCAAACTACTGCATGTGGAGGTCGGCCTTAAAGCGTGAGAAAGGTCACAAAAATACTTGTGCCTTTCGTTTTTTAACTAAAATTTGAATCATTCAAATCCGTTGAGTACTCTTGGTATTTTGACTTATCGATAACGGGAACTTTTTTCTGGCTCACGCTTTTTAATCCTTTGACAATTTCCACCACCACTCCGCTTTTCATCTTCATGCTGTAAAAATATGTCATTATGTAAACAAATGATTCGTGGTACGAAATTTAAAAATAGCCTCAAATAACGGACTCATCATATTAAACGCTAAAATATTAAATTTCACGTTTTAAGATTAATTCGGTTTTCTTACAGGATTTAACAGGTTTTCTCTTGTTACAGGTTTATTTTGGTTATTGTTTCTTTTACAGGAGTTAACAGTCTTCTTTCTACTGATTTCGGTGTTTTGTTGCGTTTATGGGTGTCCCAGAAAAATCGTTCGACGTTTGATTAAATGTCAAAAAATAATGATAAAATGTACAGGCTCCTGGTTAGATAACCCTGTTCCTAAGAATTTGAATTAATTTTAGACGCCAGAATCTTGCAAATCCACTAAGAGTTCACGGAGCTACAAGCTTTTGAAGTTCAAGTTTGTGCGAAAGCTGAAACCAGACGCCCTTAACTGATTTGTTTTCCAAAAAGGCGTCCCAAAATCGAGGTAAAAGAAGACTGTCCAATGTGTTACGCCTCGTCGATATCATAGCAAACCAAATAGGACTTCCAAAGCTATTTAATTCTTATAGCCGTTGTCAAAATTTAGTTAGGAATGCAAGTATCTAAAAACATGGAATTAAAATTTAATCAATGAGAGACGGGGTAATTCCAAATTGTGCTGAACATGATTCCCCAAAGCATCCATAACCTTGATTCAATGATATAAAAAGCTGATTTATCGAAAAAGCTTTTGAAATTCCATTTGATTTGCTTTGAATAAACGAGATTCTACTTTCACAAAATATGCAATTTAGGGGCGTCTGGTTTCAGCTTTCGCACAAACTTGATCTTCGAAAGATCGTAGCTCCGTGAATATTTAGCCGATTTGTTAGCTTCTGGTGTCTAAAATGAATTCAAAATCTCAGCAACATGGTTATTTTACCGTGGAGCCAATTCAGTATTTCGTTATTTTTTAATATTTAATCAAACATCGAACAATTTGTTTGGGACATCCTGTATGATGAGTACGTTATTTAAGGCTATTTTTAAATATGTCATTCTTTTCCAGGAAATCGATCAACACAACCGGCTCTATAAAATGAAAGACGAAGAAGTAAAAAGACGCCATGAATTAGAGAAGAAGCGGCTACCAAAAATACAGCGAAAAGAAATTGCAGACCAAGTGCAAGCTTTGCGAAGACAGCTGAGGACAGATCGGAAACGAGACTCAATTATGGGTTATTTGAACTCCAGTGACAAAGAACAACTGAAAGAGGTAATGGTGATGCTTTTGGAAATCTCTGAAGCTGTTTTCTCCAGCTCGCTTTGCCAAACAACACATTTAAATTTTATTTCTGAATCTGACAATTGTATTGAATTTAAATTTCAATGCCAAGTAAATCATGGACCAGAATGGAACTTGGAATTCTCGTTCCCATATAAACCCCTTACCAGCATTTTCCTAATTTTTTGGTCTAAAAGATGAATGCTTTTACCAAACAAAATTTTCACATCTAAATTGGACTTTGACTGATAGATTAACATTTTAGTTTTGAATATCGGCCGCATACTTTTTAGTCCACAGCCCACCAAACATTTTAACTTTTTTTCACTCACCCGAAAGTTGTTCAAATTTTTGTGATGAAATTTTTTAAGCAGAAGTTATTTGTCTTTAGTTTGGAGATGCTTTACGACGAAATGCACATGCTGAGTATGAGAAACTGATCAAACGACAAGAATTGGAAGAGGATGAATTAAAAACGACAGCAGAAAATGAATTACAAGAGCTACAGCAATTACAAGTAAGTGTGCACATGATACTCTTCATGAACAGTCTAATTTCCGCTGCTCATTAGAGCATGATAAGTGAGTGCTACACGAAGGTTTTTGAGGCCTGTTTTATTTTACTGATTCCAAAGAGTCCTGCTTTTTTCGACGTATAGAGGTTAGAGCTATGACTCTGAGACCAAGGATTTATATGTATCTTGCAAATGGCCATGAAGATTCGAAAGATGACTTCACACCCCATTGGCACAGAAAAGCTTTCACCTTTGTATAGATATCTTTATGATTAGTAAATATCAACGATGCTTTTGGTCTGCTACTCAAAGGTTCATTAATGGTCGGATAATGAAAGGAAGATCACAGATGACTTGATTTCTAGCCGTGTTTGATAACATACCATACCTTTGAAAAGCTTTGAAATTACACGTATTTCTTGTGAGAAACTGAGGTCCGGGGCTGGAAGGGAGTTTCATAATTTTTGGACCATTTTTCTACCAACAGTTTCTTACGTGTTTCTTGTATTTTTAATGCCGGAAATATAGAGTTAATTTAGCTTTATCAAGAGGGCTCCCAAATTACTTAATAGGATCTCAAAACAAGTAAATAACATAATTCGCACTCAAAATAGTGTACAAACAGTTGCTATAACTGTACAATGTCAACACATTTTTGAATGCGCTGGGAAAATTAAAGCTGCAAATTACAAAACTTTCATAGCTTTTTAAATTCAGGTAGAGTTGTTTCTTAACTTTCCAAAAATTGAGCCAACTGTTTCTTATAAGTTGTTTCTTATAAAGAAAATACGTGTATTGTTTCATAATTCTCGTAGAATGAAAAGAGGCACATGCTGATTCAGAGTGAGACAGAGAAACTGAAAGACAGAGATGAAAAACATAACACTGAACTGCAGCAATGGAGAGAAAGTCTAGTTCCACGNCATACCCCATTGGCACAGAAAGCTGTTACCTTTGTATATGTATTTTTGTTATTATTATATTAGTGATGCTGTTTGTCTGCTCTCAACAGTACATTAATGGTCGGATGATAAAAGGAAGATCACAGATGACTTGATTTCTAGCCGTGTTTTATAACATACCATACCTTTGAAAAGCTTTGAAATTATCATTTCATAATTCTCGTAGAATGAAAAGAGGCACATGTTGATTCAGAGTGAGACAGAAAAACTGAAAGACAGGGATGAAAAACATAACACTGAACTGCAGCAATGGAGAGAAAGTCTGGTTCCACGAAAAAGGGTAAGAAGATATATTGTATTACGGTACATTACCTGGCTGAAGTTTCAAAAACGAGACAATAAACAAGAATCCCGCCAATCCCATTGGCTAATCACCTAATTCCCGCAGTTTTCTCGTAGCCCTGTACAATACGATTCAAGGACGCCGCTTTTATCACCACAGCAACTGCTTTAGGCCCGTGAGATTTACAATAAATTTAAGCGACACAACAGTAAAAAATGCGTTGGGCTAAATCATATGAGTCAAAATTAGAAGCTATCAGGTAATAAAACTCATACTAACCGTTTTTGTAGTTGAACAGGAAGATATAAAGCCCTCTGTTTCGCAAGCTCGGTCAGTACTTTTCAGACGCCGGGCTTTATATTTTCCTGTACAACACAAAACCGGTTAGTATATGAATATTATTGGGAATAGGAGGAAAATGTACAGATAATGGTCATGTTTTAGGTATAGACCTCAGCAAAAATTTATTGAAACTTGTTGAAACAGCCGGAACTGAAGGTAAATAGTAAGAATGTTAACAATTTAAACAACCCAAGAGGGATTTTTCAACCGCAGTTGCTCTGAATTGGTACGTCATTTCTTTGACTAACTTCTATAATTCTATCATAGCAAGAGAAACTGCTTTAGGTCTTTCAGCCAACGGGCTTCTTGTTTCTGTAGAGGAGATCCAAGCATTTTCCAGGCAGAAGTTAAGTCTAAGGCCTTTTGTTAGTTTCACCAGATCTTCTTTTTATTGCCACTTTGTATTTGGAATTGTGTTGCAAACGTATGCACGAGTCAGAGTATTTATTTCCGTTGGTCTCACTTCTGGTACCCTTTTACTTAGTTTCAAATGCCTTCACAAAGTTCAAAGTTTCAGACCTCAACGTATATATTGAAGATTCTCCTCAGTTTTAGTCCTTCCTAATTGGTAACTCTTCGTCATGACATTTCAGTGTTGTGAAATAATACTCTTGCATGTGCCTACCTACTGAGGAGCGTTGCCGATAATTGTCTTAGGTAGATCATCTTGTCTATGGTTCTTTCAATTTGCATTTTGTAGGCTCTTGAAGATGGATTTGCCCGAGAAAAGGAAGAACAACGTCGATTCTACAGCCAGACAAGCAGTAGTCCACCACCATCAGAATACACAACAGGGAATCACACAACAAATAACACAACCAATCAGACCTAACTAAATAGGTATCTTATACTTAGTCATTTCTTTTTCATTGATCATTTGATATGCTTTAGTTGATACAAGATTTAGTCAAGAAAACTCAACAACAAGATCAAAACAGCATTCAGCTGTATGCGCATGCTTGTAATTTTATATCGAATTGGAAAGTAAGAGCTATTCAAGTCTTGGCGTCAAACTGTTGGACATGTACTCAGTGGCGGCCACTGCCCAAGTTCGAATGGGTTAGTTGAAACTCTTATTGTTTTCAAACAAAAGGTGGTTACTCTCTCCAACATTTTTATGGGGTGAGTCTCTCCTCGCCCCCTTGCGTCCGCCACTAAATGTACAGAAATACCCGCAGTAGCGGTTGTCTATTTTCAGGTAGACAAATTGCATCATCAAGAAACATTAAGGAGATAGCTTGTTCAGGCCTAGTGGCCAACTTGATAAACTGACAGAAAATAACTAAAAATGTTCTATTCATTTAGTGCTCCTTCGATGCACCAAATATTTATTTCCCTTTAATGTCGAAAATAAACAGATATAACATTCGATTGGAAAAAATCTAGCCTAGCTAACAATGGAGTGAAAGAAAATAAAACAAATTTCCATTATTTTTGGGGGTAAATCCACTTTTTTGAGACCAACCAAAAAAGCTTTGAGAATTATTTTCGAAGCCAGCGTTGACGGAAACATTGCCATTTATGTATCTTTTGATTGCCAAGACTATGCAGAAAAACATCTTTTTTACTGCTATCGATACATCCTATGATATTAGAGAAAATAACTGTTTTCTGAGGAGAGTAGCTTCACGAAACGGTAACTCACGGCTCACTAGAACTAGAACTAGAACGGAAAGCAGAATGTCCTTAATTTATGAAGACTTTATGATTTTGGCCAATGTTACCGAATTGAGGGAGCACTCAATCTGACCGTTTTTACATGGTGTCGTAGCGACATGATAGCGATATTAGAGAAAATAACTGTTTTCTGAGGAGAGTAGATTCACGAAACGGTAACTCACGGCTCACTAGAACTAGAACGGAAAGCAGAATGTCCTTAATTTGTGAAGACTTTATGATTTTGTCCAGTATTACCGAATTGAGGGAGCACTCAATTTGACCGTTTTTACATGGTGTCGTAGCGACATGATTTTGCTGTTTGAAGTAGAATTCGCACATTAGACATAAGAAATGATATTCGTGATCAGTTGAGTTGATTACTGTTTAGATAGTCTGTTATGTTATTTTTCATGCCCTTAGATATGTAACTCACTATATAAATCTATTACAAATACAGGGTGTCCCAAAAAAATTGTGCCACGTTTCCCTGAAAATTGCGAAAAAACGGCAAAAGATTCTTCCCAAACTTTTATATAATGTTGCGCTTCAGATGTTCAAATAAAGTTTGATGCCATCCCCGTAAAAATTTGTTGACAAATGATGGAGCTATGACGTTCAGGAGATCAAATTTGCCTGATGATTGAAACCAGCAGTTGTCCATTTTGTCTTACTATTTTGCAGTGATAAATAGCTTCATGGATGAAATGAAACAGCAGCCTCCGATGTCGTAGCTCTCGTGAAAATTCCGACAATCATCAGGGAGTTTAACTATTTCTGATCTCACAGAAACTATTTTTTACCTCACGTGAAGCTATTTATATTTATCGCTGATAAATAGTAAGACAAAATGGCCGACCGCTGGTTTCAATCAACTCGCAAATTTTAAAAGGGTCATAGCTTCATCAGTTGTCAACGAATTTTTACGGGGATGGCAGCAAACTTTATTTGAACATCTATAGAGCAGCATCAAATAAAAGTTTGGCGAGAATTTTTAGACGCTTTCTCACAACCTTTAGGCAAACAGGGCGCAATGTTTTGGGGCACCCTGTAGCTTCAGATTACCCAACGTTTTTTCCATACCGGGTAAATCGGAAAAATTCATCCACTATTTGAAAAATTGTGCAGAATTACGTATGCAACCAATTTCTAATATTTTTATTCCATCATCTTGCCGAGGCTTCCACTTAATTTTTCAAGATTTTTCTCATAGTTTTAGGTGCATTATTTCTTTCAGAAATTAGGAATTAGTCACAGTTGTTGATAAGCCCAAACACAAAACAAAAATGGCTTGTTCGCAATCATGTACAGAGTGTCCCAAAACCCAAGTACTCCCGTTTGAAAAATCACCAAAATTTGCTTACACAACCGATCTTAAATTTTCTTGTTTTGTCAAGTAGATCAAGGACCAAATTATTTTCCCAGATATAGCAAGTTTTATAATTGGTTTAAAAATTAGCAAATTTAGCTCTTTTTGGAGTTACCTGGTTTTGAATCATACTTCAAAAATCACTGGTGATTGCCAGATCAAATTTTTGTGCATGGAAAGCTTCTAATTTGGTCATGAATGAGAGAAAGAAATGCACACTATCCTTAGAGACGTAAATAATGTTATAAAATCTGAAAATTTTGACTCTTAGGCACGATTGAGTATTTTGCTTAAAAACTATAGCTCAAAATAAGGTTTTTCAACCTGGAATTTTCTATCTTGTTGCATCAAAAGCAAAACTTTTACAATCTAGAAATATTTTTGGGTCCGTTATAAAACAAGTGGAAAAGAAAATTTTATCAAAGGTTTGATAATTGATTTTTGGTGATTTTTTAAACCGGAGTACTTTTTTTTGGGAAACCCGGTAGATTTAGACTTTTTGGTGTCCAGCATTGAGAAGCATAGAGAATGGATAGGGAAGCATAATAACATTTCAATAGTTTCCGTATCATTAGGAAGCAATGCCTAAGCTAAGACAAACATTATTTTACCATTTTTATTGCTCAAATATTGATCAATTTAAGCCAGTCACTTAAAGTTTTTGGAAAGCTACCAGAAGCTAGTTTTCGGGAATTCTTTACGTCAATGTCAGGTATATGACGATTTTAAGTTTGAAATCTATAAAGGATTTGACCGTGAAAAATGGCCTGGGGTGTCGATTTTCACCCTGAACGATCCTCACTGTCAAATTCCTTATAAATTTTCAAACTTTACATCGTCATAAAATCAACATCGCAAGCGCCATCAGTTTAAAAACACGTAACGTGACTAAAGTTTGGGTGGTAAATCCGAATCTGGGCTCGAAAACTTCATATAAAGAATAGGAAACAAATTTTAATGAATTTCCATCAAAACGAAGCCGCCTAATTGAAGTGATGTATTACGATGTTTCAGCAATTGTATACATCTTTCTGAACCACCCGGTAGTCTGCTAGTAGATAGACGATTATTCACCTTTTTGTACTTGTATAGTTAATTCTACTTGATTTCGTTAATATCAATTTTGTATATGGGTGTACTGCACTTTATGTGATAATAGCCAAAGTTCCAAATCTTTCAAAGGTGGGTATACAATTTCTATGACCAATTCCTTTGAACTGAATGGCTTGAAAGAAACTTTAGCCACTTTTCTATAATTCTACCGTTGGAGTTTTCAGAAATCTTGAGTATTTGTTGAAATTTCAGCTTATTTACATTTTCAACTCATTTGAGGATGTGATGTCCTCAGATTTCTAAATTGTAAACAGAAGAAAGACACGCGTTAGCTTGATATCATATTTTAGATATTCGCGAACTATGGTTTTCTTGACACTTACTTGTGTTTCGTCAACAAGTTTAGAATTATGATGGTTTTTAGTTTTCTGAAAATATTTCTTTAATTCTCAGCAAATAACAAACAACTCTATATCTAAATATATTTAAGATTTCAGAAAATTTCAACGGTATAGATTAATAGCGAAACAGCTAAAGTATCCTTGAAGCCACTCAGTTCAAAGAAATAGGTCATAAAATTTTACATCAACCTATTCAAAAGATTTGGAAGCTATGCTATATGGATGCACTGCATTTGATGTGATTATGCATATCTTACTTTGTTTATATGCATGATTATCTTCAGTTGATATTATTCAAATCAATTGGTACAATATGGTATTAAAATGGCAGATGCAGGAACGAAAAAAGCCTAAGTAATTGGCACACTGAGGCCTTTCAAACTTATGTTATCATCAGAGTGTTATCATCAAACTTATGTTATTATCATCACACTCTGATGATAACTTAAGCTCGAACGACCTCAGTGTGCCAATTACTTAGACTGTTTTTCGTTTCTTGCATCTGCCATTTTAATACCATATTTTATCGTACCACCTTTACCAAATATGAATTGTTACATGTGTAATTAAATTGTTTTTAGATAGCTATAGGGATTCAGGTTAAAAATACTTCCATGTGATACATTTTTACATTTTGTGTTTGATCTTTTCTGTTGTGGGAAAGGGTTTGTAAGTTGTATCTACGAGGCTCCACAATGGGAATCCGTAAGGGAACCCATTAGCCATAAAGTCATATGAATGGGTATGTTGAAGATCAAAGGGAGGGAAGCTCTACACCCCCTGTCTTCTCTGTGTAAAGCTCAGGGGCCACGGAGCAATTGTGTTTGCAAAATTTGCAACGTGGAGCATTCTACCTGGCGAGAAAAAAACCATTGTGTGGCAGAAATGTTAGGGAAATTTGTTCATGATTTTGGTCACGTTTTGAAGGTTTTTTGAAGAGGCTTTCTCGAGAAAATCCCTCATAATTTCAGCATGGAGTGGCCGATTTCAATCAGGTGAATTTTATAGTAGATTTGAACATTTCTACCATTAAACTATATGTTTACCGACATCATTGTCTTGATATCCAGGGAGCCATGATCTTTCAAACGGGGATTCTTTTTTCTGACTCACCCGGTATCTTCATTATTTTCAGAATCCGTTTCAAAGACCACTGCTCCCTGGATGTCATTAAAAGAGCCCCTTCATGAAACTTTCCAAACAGACCTAAAATCACGACCAACATCTTCTGCCTTACAGCAATGACATTTACATGCCTTCGCACGTGTTATCCCTTTGAGAGGATGAAAATGTCAGCTTTGGGAGAATAACAACATTATTCTGGGCAGTTTTCATCCACCCTAGAGGATACCATGCGCTAAAACACGTTGAAGTAATTAATGTAAGACAGACATTTTAGGAAAATTTTGTCTTGATTTTGGGCCTGTTTGAAGGTTTTTGAATGGGCTCTCTCGAGAAAATCCCTCAAAATTTCAGGACGGAGTGACCAATTTTCAGTCAGGTAAATTTCAAACTGGATTTCTTGAACATGTCTACCATCAAATGATATATTTGCCAATATTTTCATATTGATTTCCAGAGAGCGGTTGCCTTTGAAGTGGCGATTGCTTTCTTTTATTCACCCGGTATTTTCATGCAATACAGCAGATTTTCCGGGATGCTCTATAAATTGCTGCAGCAAAACTGATTTATTTCGATTTTCAGCATTTTCGTGTCACAAGTGATATGCAGCATATTTGCATATATTTTGTGCCTACAGTACACGGATTTAACTTGCAACACATTGCACACGCGGAGCAAAGATTGCGTCGTTGCACAGAGATTGACGCTCTTGCTCTCGTTCTGCTAAAATCGATTCCTTTTATGAAAATATTCCCTGCAATTTGCTGAAATGTCAAAGCATCCAGAAATCTGGTCTAGCATCTTTAAAATCCAGCGCAAGTTTAAACCTCTGATTTCCAGATATCTGTTTGAAAACGTGGCAACTGCACTCAGTGAGCAGTGAGGGAATGGAAAATCGAGGAGAACTGTCCAGAAAGTTCCTGGAAAACAAAACAAAAATTCCAGCAAATATCATATTGATTTAAAATCCAAACTGTCAAAGAGCCTTTGTCACCCAGGATCCTTTGTGGGCACGCTACAATTTCAGACTGTCTAAAATCAAGTTTGGCTAAGATGTCTTGGAGCGATGTTATTGGTCAGTTCAGTAGAGATAGACCTTATTCGTCAGCCAATGAAGATTGTTGCCACCTGTGACGTCACCACAAGACAAGGGTAGCAACCCATCGTCAGTTCGAGGCTGTTTTGTTTGGGCCTACATCTTGTCTTCTGGCGGGTGATTGAAAAACATTTACTATCAAAACCAGAGGCATCTGAAGCTATGGTCAAGAAACATTGCACTATTTCGTCGACGGAATGAACAACGCTCGAAGCAGAGGTGCATCTGCCAGTTCAAGTAAAAGGACGACACCTTCCACTGGATTTTCAGGCCAAAACAGAGCAAGTAGTGGAGTCCACACCAGGATAGGCCTTCAGGGTCGGCCATTCAGCAACTCGAGAGATGCAACTGCTGTAAACACAAAACCTTCTTCAAAGCTGAACGCAAAGACCATAAATCCTGTATATTGCTTTATTTGGTTTTAAGATGATTGAAGTTTTGGTTCTTTCACAGCAGTCAATCATATAAATCAATGACAATACATAGAAAGCTTTCAGCGACTTTCTCCTGCCTCAACATATGACATGAAATATTTATGTCTATTTTGATGACAAGTGTAACGACGAACAGTATCATTTTATCTCAGGATGACATAATAATAATAAAAAGATTGAGCCAGTGTGAAGGGACCATATCATTTTGACAAATCCAAGTATATATGTTGACAAGTCCATGCATGTTAGTGAAAAATCCAGTTGACAAGTCCATGTTAGCTAAAGGGGGTTCCCTGTGGATGAAATCACCTTGAATAATTGTTTTATGACCCTAACAACATAGAGAATAAGGAGCTAATGCCTTATTTTGGTTCCTAGGGAAAGCATTTCTAATCCTCCCAAAGGGATAACCCAAAGGTTTAAAAAGTCATTGCTGAAAGGCAGAAATATCAGGGAGCTTTGATCATTGATTTTATGGCATTTTGAAGGTTTCTTGAAGGGTTCTCTTCACAAAATCCCTCATAATTTCAAGATGTAGTGGCCACTTTTAGAGTGATTTCAATCCATTAATTGTCATGTAAATTTTGAAATTTATTGGAACATGTTCATGTGATTTTTGCCAATATTAATGCCTTGATATCCAGGGGACAATGACCTTTCAAATTGGGATTGGTTTTTTATCATTTTGTACATGTCAGTTTGATGATTAGTGGTTTATTTTTTATAGTTTGATGAAAAGGCACCCAAATCAGTATTTGAAACAGCGTATGCAAATGGTGCAGTTCCATGCAGGTATCTTGATTCATCAAATGTTGACAAATTTATCTATTTTTCTCTATTGCAAATTGTTGAAAACGTTTTTCAGATGTTAAAAGCAAATAAATTATTTATTCCCATAATAGACATATGCTTGTATTCAAATCAATGTTGTTAAGCCAAAATTAAAGAGAATATATTTCATATTTCAGTGAAAAATTTCCATCATCAATTACAGGTTACAACATGGTTCTGTGAAGCATAAATTGCAATGGACAACTCCCCCAGAGAATTTAAATTATGATCCCATACTTGTGACACTTGCTGAGGTAGGCATAGAAGTTTCAATATTTAATTTGCAAATTAGTTTTCTTCAGCTCATAGAAGAAAACTTTGAGGGCAATGCCCAGGGGGGGGGACAACACACCTCATACTAATGAAATTAAAAGGTCAATGTGACCTTGTTTCCATAATGGTCCCTCCAGAGGTGTCATCAAAAGAAAGTTTTCATGAAATATAGGAAAGAAACAACATATCGTTGTGTCAAAAAATTGAAAATAATGCTGCATTCTTAAGATTGTTAACAGACACTTCTGTTTCAGCATTTAGAATTTTAATGTTGTTTCTTCCTGTGTCATTTTCTCCCATGAAGATGTCATTTAATGTATTACAATCACTTTCTAGTGGCTGAAATTTTCATGACCTTGAAATTTCAAAGACCTAAATTTTATAAACTGATGGCCATTTTATCAAATTTTGAATTCGTTTGTTAAATTTATTAGATTTTAAAGTGAAATTACTTCTGGATCCTTTGAGAAATACTTGAATCTAGGGTAGCATTTGAAAATTTATAGGACAATTGATCAAAATGTCATCTTGACTGATATTTCTCGTTGGTACAGTTTCCTAAATTTTCTTTTTCAAGGGCTTGAGAGAAACACGACACCCATATACGTTTGTAGCATGTGAAGGGTTTAAAGAAATGCTGACGATTGAAGAAGCTGAAGAACGAACTGTGCCATTATTGCCAAAATTGATACCACCTATTCGACTTGCTTTGGTAAGTACCGTACCAATTTGCGTTATGTTTTATGCCTTGTTCCAATTGCAAAATAAAGAGTTATTGAAAAGCCTTGATCTCCTGAATACCTTAAAAACAAGGAAAATGAGACGAAAGTCTTCAAGTAGCTAGGGCTACCTTTTTTATATCACAGATAAAAACAACTAAACTACAAGGAAATATAAATATTCTTTGACTGTCATAGCCAGAAAGGACATGATGTCATCGAGTTCCAACTACGGCAGCCACTCACTTCAATGGAAAAATATACACTAAAGGAGAACTGAAATCCAAAACCTTCTCCGATATTTCGTAGAATCTGATGCGCTGACTTCGAATAAAAAAGTGTTTTTTGGGCTACCTTCATTTTGGCTACCTTCATATGAAGTGCTACCTTCATTACAGTATGGTACATTGTCACACATAAGGCCTCCAGCTGGCACAAAAATGGCACAAATTTTGCATGCAAGATTTTGAAATGGTAGAATTTTAAAATGAAACTTTAACTGATACAATTTGATAGTGGCGTCATGTAAGCAACGAGAAAAGAGAATATTTTGATGCTTTCGAAGTGGGTATGATTGATTTTTATCCAGACAAATTTTGTTGTCTTAAAAATCCATATCCACCCTCTTTATCAAGGAGACTGCAATGAATTGATAATTGTTGCATTTTCTCCCGTTTTCAAATTGTGCTGGTAGTGTGTGATCGCCAGCTAAGATTTCGGTACCGTCACATTTTTTATTGCTTTCAAATAATACTGGTATGTTTTAACATACTTTCTGTAGCAGGACAACATAGACTCACTACACAAGGACCCTCAACTTACAACTTACGCTCATCTCATTGATTTGAATTGATGTTGTTGTTGTCGCTCCAGACTACGAACATGTAATCAGTCTGAGGACAACAATTAGACTCACCACGGTTGAAGTCGCTCGACTTTCGCTCATTGAATTGAATTGAGGTCGTTGTTGTCGCTTACATATCAGTTCAGGGCAGCAAAACTACACGAAAATAATCAGTCTATACAACGATTGTGGTCTTTTTATCGTAAGTTCAATGACTGACTCGTCTGTCTTTTTCGATCGATCCAACTTTGGCCTCACAGCTACAAGCCCTTTGCACTAAATGTATCTAGTATCTGCTTGTAGAAGTTTCATTTTATCTTGTTTTTGTGAAAGTAACGTGTATTTCAAAAGTAATCTTATGGAGGAAGAAAGCCAAGTTTTAGCTAATATCTCAACTATTGTCGACAAATATTAACTTCGAAATTGGCCAAGTGATAGATTACAAATAGCTTGACAAGAATTGCTAATTTATTCCAGCGCACTCGGCACAGTGTCTGTTGCTTGGAGGTGAAAAATCAATGCTTGAAGAAGCAAGAATCATTTTCTAATCAAATCCGTGAATTTTGTGCGTTGTGTCAATCCATCTTTAGTAAAACATGGACGTAGCACCTCGATTTTGAAGAGAATAAAACTGTTTCGCGGCATGCCTTGGAATGAAATTAAACTTTGTCTTGGCTCTTTATTCATAGAGGTTACTTTTACGACTGCTTATTCTATATTTTGTATGGTAAAACGTCTCAATGATTATTCTAGCGACTCAGGTTTCCACATGATAATGTCTGTCTCAAATTAGATATGCCATGAGATTTGCAGCAGCGAAAATCTACCCATCCAAAACACTACAACCGTCTTTATTCGCGGGCATTTTCGCATCACATATAATTTGAGACAGGCTTTAGTTCCCACGATGTTATTCGCCTCGTTGCTGATACCTACACCCCCGTCTAAGTGCCCCGGTACACTCTACCCCGGTGATTTCCTCGGTGAATTTTTTTTAGCAAAATAGGTCCCCGGACAAGACGTAAATCTCCCCGGTATAAAATGCCTCACAATTGAAACCTCGGCTGCAAATTGGCGAATCCCGGGGAGAATTTTGAGAAAATACCCGCCAATAATCATGTCGTCCACGTTGCATAATTGGAACTCCCCGGTGAAAATTTGACCATATATTTCGGTCACTAGGACCCCGGTGAATATCTAACCTCTCACACTTAGACGGGGGTGTATACCTGAATCCCCTGTGGAGATAAATGAATCAAAGAGTTCTTTTTTATTACAGGCATCGACAAATGTAGAGGTCTTTTACAAAGCGTTGCAAGCTTTAACACAGCTAAGTGATGTTACTGGACCAGCACTTAATCCACACCTCAAGTTTGTTCTACCTCAGGTCGGTATCTCCTTCAATCAACAAGGACAGATTTTGTAACACAACAGCATGCGATGCTTTTGTTCACAAGTGAATTCAAAGCGATTAGTGGCTGTAAACAAAGGAAATTCTCTCAACCATAAATTCAAAACATACAAAGCCGCAAAAGCTTCTCTGAAACCCAAGTAGCTAGCGCGCTCGCCGTGTATTTCAGAAATTGTTTTTGAGAGTTAACATGAGCATATATCGAAAGAAAAGGGATATATCTACACATCTACCTCTGGTATTTTATTTCTTTGGTTCAGAAACTGAGCAGTAAGTGTTTTAATTACGCCCAAAAAAATGAGAGAATTCAATCGCCTCCTTATTGGCTTTTGAATCAAATAGATTAAATGCCCGTGGCAGATGTGTAAATATATCCTTCTTCTATCGATCTATGCTCACATTTGCTCTTAAAAACCATTTCTGGAATGCACAACGAGCGAGCTAGCTACCTGGGTTTCAAAGAAACTTTCGCGGCTTTACTTGTTTTGAATTGCTGGTTGAGAGAATTTCCTTTGTCTAAGATTGCTAATCGCTTTGAATTGAGGTGTCAATCAAAACCAACTCGTGCTATTGTCTTACAAAATCTGTCCTTGCTCCTTCAAGCATAATCTTATTCATGACTGGCGAGTAAAAACAAAATTATCTGCTTAAAAGGCTACCACTCCCTGGATATCAAGGAAATGTCATTGGAGAGTATATTCTGCAATAGTGGACAGGTTTATATAAATCTTGAAATTCATGGGACTAAAATCGGTTACTCCGTTCTGAAATTATGAGGGATTTTCTCAAGAAGACCCCTTCAAACCAGCCTTGAAGTCACGACCAAATTTTCTTTCTCCCAGAAATGGCTTTAAATGCTTTAGCACGTCTTATCCGTTTTAGAGGATGGAAATGTCATCCCTGGGAGAATAAGAACATTAGTCCGCACTAAATTAGAGTTGTGTTAATTTTGAAACCTTCGTCCTAGCTTTAGGCTAGATAGAAATATGCTTCGTAGTTTGACATTTCTTTCATGGTCAATTTATCGCTTTATAGAATGCTAGTGTCTGTGCTTACTTGGGTTTCAGATTTGCAGAGAAACCAGCCCCTCATCCTACTGAATTTCAACTCATTGATTCTTTTCTACGCAGGTCTCAAAAAGAATACTCGATAGAAATCATAAAGATAAAGTTATATCTGCATTACAGCGCCTTGAGTATAATGGTGGAAGGGTAAGTGATCAATTTTTACGTTAAGGCCTCCTTTTAAACTGATTATATGGCCGTAGTTATCGCTATTGAAAGGCTGCCGGACGCTCCTAACTACGACAGTATAACCAGTCTCGGTTTGGTGTAGTTGTCTCGTTTTGAATAACGATTACTGGTCATCGTTATCAGATTAGCCTCCTCTTTAGCTGTAGAATAATAAGTATTGAAGTTGCAGCCCTTCCTTATACATAGACCTTTTTACTTGCTAGAAAAGAGGTTTTGATCGAGCGCTCAAATCTGGTAGAGTTTGGGAAGGAAAACGAAACCACGACCCCCGTTCTCAATGGATACACTGCTAGCTGTGGCATGAAGTTGCTTCGGATCTCAGAACACTTTTCTGGGTTTGTTATCAACTACTTTGCGTAAAGTAAGTTAGAAATCTTTACACACAGGCAAGTGTTATTGGTCTTTTTGCTTTGTTTCTCGTTCTTTTCATTCATGTTTAGCTGACTTTTCTTTCATCTGTATAACAACGGTTGAAAACAGCAAACTTGGATTTGCAAAGTCGCAAAATGAAACCTTTCTATGCTCGCACCACGGGGGGGGGGGGGGTTTCTTCCATA
>REGL01000903.1:120564-135394 GCA_004194395.1 Aurelia aurita complex sp. Pacific | reverse complement strand
CAGAAGAAGGTTCCAATAGTTAAAAATGTGTAGCACTGAGAGTACAGAATGGATTGCAATGAATCGGACTTTGTTTAATAACTAAGAGATTGAAGTATTTTGTAGTTTTTCTCACGTTTGTATGAGCACTGAAAATACAGGTAAATTTGATTTTACGAAAATTTCCTGGTTGTGAAATGCCTGAAAAACGCTCAAAGCATTTGATAAAAAACATGAATAAACTCCTTGCAGAGAACAACAAAGAAAGTACCGGGTGTCCCAAAATGATGTATTATCGTTTGATTGCTCATATGTCCATGACCAATGAAACGATTTTTAAAAACTTTATTTTATCCGATTGCCGAAAGGCTAAATTGTATTTTAAGATGTACAATTTTTCACGGAGAGGGATATTGTCTGCAAAATTATTGCCACGGGATTTTGAATTTTTTAATTGAACTAAACTAAGCAACGGATATCAATGATTCAAACGTTGTTTGGTACTTAAATGCCTTGGCGACATCGCTACTTTTATTGCTATTTTTATCAACATGACTAAATGGAGAAAATAAGAATTTAGTGAAACAAGGCAGATCTACAACGTGTCGAAAGTCGTCAAAGACATAGGATCGATTTGATCAATGCGAAACAATAAGGGATACGTTTTTCGTTAGCTAAGGAATAGGCATGTCAGATCGAAACTCCCAGTGAATGCAACAAATTCTCAATAGCCGAAACACATTTTCTTTTTCTGAAGTAAGAACATTTCTTAAACCACAAGAGGATTGTTTGGATGCATCCAATGTGAGTTGTAGATTCCCAGGATAATATGCTCGTTGTTTCGTTGGATTGCAGCCGATCGAAACTAGTCCCCTGTTGATTATGAGGTTCGACGGGTTTCAGATCTGCCTGGCTTTACTAAATCCTTATTTTCGCCAGTTTGCGATCTCGATAAAAATAGTAAAAAATAACGGGTGCGCCAAAATAAACTATGCACGTTTGGCAGGTCATAATAAATCGTACACAGGACCGATTTTGAAGATTCGTGACTTAATCTTTAGCAAAATGCCTGAATTAGATTCTACGATTTCTTGCAAATTTTTTTGTTTCAATCTAATAGAACTAGAAGCGAGTCTCTTAAGATTTTCGTTCTCGAAAACACTGAAAACGATCAAAAACGTCGATCAAGTTTTCTAAAGACGCGACATNGATTTGATCAATGCGAAACAATAAGGGATACGTTTTTCGTTAGCTAAGGAATAGGCATGTCAGATCGAAACTCCCAGTGAATGCAACAAATTCTCAATAGCCGAAACACATTTTCTTTTTCTGAAGTAAGAACATTTCTTAAACCACAAGAGGATTGTTTGGATGCATCCAATGTGAGTTGTAGATTCCCAGGATAATATGCTCGTTGTTTCGTTGGATTGCAGCCGATCGAAACTAGTCCCCTGTTGATTATGAGGTTCGACGGGTTTCAGATCTGCCTGGCTTTACTAAATCCTTATTTTCGCCAGTTTGCGATCTCGATAAAAATAGTAAAAAATAACGGGTGCGCCAAAATAAACTATGCACGTTTGGCAGGTCATAATAAATCGTACACAGGACCGATTTTGAAGATTCGTGACTTAATCTTTAGCAAAATGCCTGAATTAGATTCTACGATTTCTTGCAAATTTTTTTGTTTCAATCTAATAGAACTAGAAGCGAGTCTCTTAAGATTTTCGTTCTCGAAAACACTGAAAACGATCAAAAACGTCGATCAAGTTTTCTAAAGACGCGACATGAATGGAAAAAGAGAAGACTTTTTCGTGGTGATTTGGGATTTAGAAATCGATTAATTGTAATCTGCTGTACGAGAGTTCGTTTTATCTTGGGAGAAATGTAACATTATTTCCAATGATATAAAGAAATGTCTTTCCTTTTGTAATTTCACTGAGTTTATGCATTGGTGCAGGTTGCTTTCCTGTGTCAAGGGGGTTAAACAGACAAACAGGGAAGCGTCATGAGGCTAGCAAGCATGGAGTCGTGTTGAATTTTTGATGTTGTGACGGCTTGGGGCGTCACTTTATTACAAATATCACAGAATTTCGCAAGAGGCCAAAATCGTTGCAATAAAGCTCGTGCAGAAGTTTACTCTAATCAATTTCTAAATCCCTAAATCACCCCAAAAACTTTTTGTCTTTGCCCATTCATGCCGAGGCCTTGGAAAATTTGATCGATGTTATTTGATCGTTTTAAGTGTTTTCGAAAACGAAAATCTTTAGAAACTCGCTTTTTTAGCTCTAAATACTAAAAAAAAAATTGCAAAAAATCCTTAGATTCTAATCCAGGCTTCCTGCTAAAGACTAAGTCATAAATCTTCAAAATCGGTCCAGTGTACCATTTATTGTGGTCTCCCAAACATGCATAGTTTATTTTGGCGCACCCGGTAGTAGCGAAGTAGCCTAGCCATAGAGCTATTAAACACTGCTTGAATCACTGATTTTGGTCGATTATTTAATTCTGTGCAACATATTTCACGGTTCACTTTCTTTGGGTCACTCTGTAGTGTCCACTCGAAGGAAGGGAATGTCTATTAAGGCAGTTACCTGATCGAAAGAGATTACTTTTTCAGCTACAGCTTTATAGACAGGTATCCTCAACTCTTCTGTAACATCCACAGTCTATAAAGAAAATGACTAAACGTAAACAAATGTCAAAAGGAATAGAATATAACTCGGCTTTTGGTGGTAAATTTCCTGTAATAAGATAATTTTGTAATAAGTTGAAGAAGTGAAGAACAATAAAACACATTTAGTGAAACATGACTTTACATGTTCAAATGTCAAGATGCAAGAAGCTCAAAATCAACATAAGAATGTCCTGGGTGGTGGATATTTGAAACAATAAACAAGCAGGGGTGGGGGACACGTATTCCGGATTCGAAAATACTGGTATTAAAAATATATTTTGCGACACAAGTTTACATTTTTCGCGACTGTGAAGCCCAAGGACCTGTTTACATGATCCCACCTTGCCGGAATGTCTCGCCTAGCCGGGACGTTTCTTCTGCTTGCGCTTACATGAGAGACAGAGGCGAGGCGGAGTAAAAATTATCCACACTTATTAGGTTCATCGATTACCATAACAAAGAATTGATCATTATCGAGACGACGATTTCATCTCGGCAAGGCGGGCTATCCCGCCTGTTTCTGCATGCATGGAGAAAATCATCCCGGCCAGACGGGATACCCTGCCATGCCGAGAGAGGATCAAAACATCTCAGCAATACGGGAAGGTATGAAAATTCCATGTAAACGCAAAGTGTTTCATTGGGCTACCGGGGTAGCTCGGGTAGGCGAGATATCCCGGGTAGACGGGGTAATGTAAACAGGCCTCTAGCGTATATTACTGTCAGTAAACGTCAACAAACCTGGGAGTAGAATTGGGCCAAAAATGCTCTCTTAGCTGTCGGTATAAGAGAATCCAGATGACTGTGTAGCGTCTTCAGTTGCTTTGCAAGAAAGACCCTGTAAGAAAACAAATTTTTGAGTTACAACTGGCTTGGAAATTAACGGGGCTTTTGCATGGCATCTCTTTGTTGCCGGTCATGATAAAGCACCATGAAATGGCGACAACAAAGAGACCTGGAATCAGAAACCAGAGACCAGAAACCAGAGAAGGATGTCTTACTTTACAAAGCATGCCAGTTGCAAAGGCCTCTTTAAAATTTGGGGCCAATTCCTTTGGACATATTCTGAACAAGGTATTTTCGTAGCAGTCGAATTCAATTACTGAAAATGCGAAAAACACGCTTTTAAGCAAAATTTGATTAATTAAAATCCATCCAGTACTCTTGGTACTACGAATATGTCTGATACATGAAAATATCATATGTCTGAATTACCTCCATACATACATACCTCCATACCTGAATTACCTCCATTTATTCTTTTCTATGTATTTGTATACAGTAGTGTCCCGCATATAAGAAACAACTTTTTCAATTTCAGGTCTGATGTGTTTCTTATAGAATGAGATAAACTTACAAATCAGGGTCAAGTTTCTTATTACAAAAATCATGTACTATAGATCAATTACTCAGACATTAGCTCTATGATTGTGATATAAAAAATTATATTTTGTCTTGAATTGTATTCGTAAATTTTCACTTTCAGTAAGTGTTTTGCTCAGTTTGCATGCAAAATTCTTGTCTTAATTTAAATAGGTGAAGTTCACTTCAACTGGAAAGCTGAAAAATTCCAAGGTTTCAGTTCACAGTTTTTAAATAGAAACAAGCTTTTTTCAGACCTGAACAAGTTTCTTATAAAATGGGGAATTATTTTGAAAATCAGGGTCTGTGTTTCTTAAATTTGTGTTTCTTATATGTGGGACACTACTGTATTGTATAAATTTTCCGTACCAATGTATTAATTTCCTGTAATATTATCTTTTTCCTTATAGTTTAGTTATTTGCTGGTATATTAAGTCGTGAATTGTATGAAGTGAATTTAATACATATGAAACTGAAACTGAAACAGTATAAGGAACGGTCGGACGGACTGAGGAAATAGACTTGGGGCAAGTCTAGTTTTTGGTGCACCCGGTGGAAATTTGTTTGCTTGTGGAAGACAAGCAACACATTTCTATTCAACAGATTCTGTAAAGGAAACTCAGTCAAGTCTGCATACAGGCAAATAATACCGGATGAGCCAGAGAAAAATTCCCACTGTTGAAAATTCATAGCACCAAAAGTACTTGATGGTTTGGAATGAATCGAATTCTGTTTGATACTCGTGGGATCGAGGTATCTTTCTCACATCTTTATAAGCACTGGAAATACATGTAAATCTAACTTTAAGGAAATTGCATGATGGCGAAAAAACCTGAAAAGGCCTAAAACACTTGATCAAATCATCGCACAGAGCAAGAAAAGTAAAAATTTCACGGATGAGAGATATCATCTGCACAGTTATTGCTATGAAACTGAAAATCTTTATTGTTTCTTTGAAAATATATTTCTTAGAACTCCTGAGAGAAATGAAATGCCATTGCCTCTTGTTCTGTGTGAAGCGATTGCTTACGATTTGATCAAACGTTTCAGGCCCTTTTTAGGAATTTCGCAACGAAGACATTTTCGTACAGCTGAATTTACTTACATTTTCAGTGCTCATAAAAATGCGAGAGGATCACGAAAATAATTTGGTCTTTTGGCTTTAAACTAAAATTTGAATCATTCAAACCCGCCCAAAGTGCTCTTCGTGCTATGAATTTTCGAAAGCGAGAACTTTTTCTGGCTCACCCGGTATTTTCCTAAACTTAGCATTACTTCCAGAAAATAAATAAAAGACTCACAGTGATTCCATTGCTATGATTCGATGATATAAACCAAACAAGTCCTGGCCATTTGAAAGATCGACCATAGGAGAAAGCGACGGACAAGAAACCTGAAAAATGACATAATATTATGTGAGATGGTAGTTGTATTCTTAACCCTGCAGTGGTCGGGCAATCTGACATGTCCTATTTTGGGCCGAGGGGGGGGCAAACAAGCCCCTCTACCCAACCCTTGACTGGTAATACGTAGAGCAACCAGATTTGGTGTGCTAATAACTCCAGGCATGCACTTTGTGTAAAATATAAAAATTAACTCTGAATTAGCCATCATTAATGCTTACGCCAGCCTTTTTCTTTGTATGGTTAAGAAAAGCGGCAAAATTGACCAACATCAGGAAAAAAGTGACAAAACCAAATTTCGAGCCCAATTTCCATGCAAATATGAAAATTATGATAAAATACATCAAATAACACTAGTGTGCAAAAGAAATTTGCAAAATATTGCAATTTTGTTACTTTCTTCGAGAAATTGTGATTCGAGAATTTGGAATTTTGACAGAAATAGTCCCGAAAATGTTTTCCCTCCCCTTCATTTGTCAAAATATTTCAATTAAACTTTATTAGTAGTTGCAAAATAGGTAGCTGTAAAAAGTCACGAAGTTACATTGCCATAGACTTTGTCATTGCAGAGTTATCACAAACAATCTACCAGGGGGGGAGGGGGATTGCCCCCCGCCCGACCAAAATAGGGTTAACCCTGGACAAACTATTCAAAGGCAGAGGCAGCAAATTTTATGTTAAAAGGGATAAGGATGAAACTAACTATTTCTGATAAAAAAGATAGAATTTAACAAAACTGAACTACTATGGACCGAAATAGGGCCTGTTTATATGAGGAAAATACTACACCTGCCCGACGCGCTGTTGATAAATGTTGACATCAGGGCATGAAAACCCACCCGACCATGAGACCAGGCGGTCGCAGGAATTTTTCAATTCAAACTATCCTGCAGGAAATTTCCAAATTTTGTCCTTTTTCTTATATCATTTTTGTTTCGCATTGGTTTTTAGTTTTTACAAATCAAAAACATAGATAAAGTCAAGCAAGTGTAGACTGTATCTGGTGTACCATTTATATTCAAAGGGTATGTAACAAATATGAGATCTGCAAAGCAATGGGTTCGCCTTGTTTATGTCTTTTTGAAAATCATAATGCTTTCTTTTATTGGTTTCAATTTCACTTTCATCCACATCCAGTATACAGTAAATGCTATGGATATGGGGAGCTTGAATGCTATCGTTGGAATATACCATTAATCGTTTATTTGAATAATAAGTTGCTCTACATCCCAGTGCTTGCAAGATGATGTTTTTAATGGCGATCTCATAGATGAAACCATATTTTATCATTCTATTCTTGCAGGAAATTTAGGGATGATTTTGTCCGGTCACAAGAACGAAAACATTTTTTCATGCCCTGGTTGACATGCGAGATTTCATTTCCCATTGAATCCTTTATATTCATGTTATAGTAAAATAAGACTAACACAAAATCACCGCCATAGTCAAATCCCATCTCACTAGCGGTGAAATCTCAGGTAGGTGGGGGTGAAAATGATTAGTTTACTCACCTCTTATTGGTTAATTCATTCTGATCTCACGGATGCGAGACTTTTCTCTCTCTCACCTCTCAGCCCCGGTTTGAAAGCTTGACAGGTGCGGTGAAAATCCCATATAAACAGTGACAGAAGCTTTCCTCTCGAGTCAGGTCAAAGGTCTGGCAGGTCAAGTGTTTTTTCCTCATACAAACAGGCCCTTAAAATTTTTCGAAATTGCTTGAGGGTGCCACTCAAAGATGAGCCTTCGTTTTTCAAATGTTTTAATCCTGCAAGCGAACGTTCTCATCTCAATTACAAACCTTCTTTCCCCTTATCTAAAATACAAGGAATCCTTGTTGACAACTTATGCAATTTCATAACTTATTGAAGCAGATCATAGATTGAAACGTCTGAAACCAGGCAACTTTATCTTTGAATTATCTTCTACTGGATGAGTAAAAAACAGTAAACACGTTTGGCAGGCTGTGGGGTAAAAAGTAAGTGGCCGATAGTCAAAAATAAGAGTAAATTATGGAAAACTTAAACAAATATTTTACACGTTTTTTTTATAAGAAACTGGTTTATAAGAAACTAGTACTACGATGACCAAAAATTTAAGAAACTCTAGTACTACGCTCAAGAACAGTTAAGAAACTCTAAAACTTTATTTTTGTATGTCTCTCTTATTCTATGTCTCTCTGACAAAGTTACCTTCGTCTTTTCTTGACTTTTAACTGCAAAATTGGTAAATTTTTGCCTTGATGTGCATGGCTTCTTCTTGATGACAGTGTCAATGCAAAATGGAGGCCCTTTGTCGAGAAGAAGGCTCAACTTCGAACAATACCGCATTTTAGGCCCAAAAAATAAGAAACTAATTAAGAAACGTTTACTACTAAAACACCGAAATTTTCAAGCAAAATTAAGAAACTTTTAGTACTAAGTGCTGATCCAAGTTTCTCATAAAAAAAAACGTGTAAAAAGTAAGTGGCCGATAGTCAAAAATAAGAGTAAATTATGGAAACTTAAACAAATATTTTAGGCTTGCTTTGAATGATTCTGAGATATAAATCTTCTAAGAAATCACTTGTAAATTAGGACAAAATATAACCGATCTAAACGAACAAAATTTCGTCATCTTAATGGACATGTTTCCCTAAACAAATATAGTTAGTTTCATTGAATCTAACGAGTAGCTATTAAACTACAGCTTGCAAATGTTTTAATTTTTTGTATTCACCTTGCAGAACAAAATATTTTCGCGGTCAAAACCAAAACTTTGTTTAACAGTTAAAAAAAAACGGGGTTCACAAATACCTTAAGATCTCCTTGATTTGCAACAGAATCCTAAACATAACGAGAAAGGAAAATGACTCAATGTAGTTAAGAATTGAACTAATTTATCAAAACTCATGAAAATAAACAAGAGTACAATGGTATGTGAAATCAAACGTTATACCGGGTGAGTCAATTAAAAAATGCTGCTCCTGGAATATCAAAGCAATACTATTGAAAACTGTCTAGTTTTATTCCCGGTATGTCCAATTAGGTTCAGTAATTTACCCAGCTTAAATCGGCGATTCCTTCCCGTCGATATGGGATATTTTCTGCAGAAAGCCCCTTTCAAAAACCTGCAAAAACGAAGGAAAAAGACGTGCAACATTTCCCTTTGTTTCCTTCCTAGCAATTATGATGCATTCACGTATTTTGTCTTCTTGGGAGAATGGAATCTCCTGAATAAGTTATTGATGCTAGGAGGAAGGCTTTTTCATTCCCCCAAGAGGATAACACATGCTAAAGCGTGTGCCCAAGTCATTGCAGCAAAGTAAACATATTAGGGACATTTGCTCATGATTTTAGCACTTTTTTCAAAGTTTCTCGAAGGGACGTATTTTAGAAAATCGCTTGCAAAATCTGAACGGAGTGACTGATTTCAGCCAGGAAAAATTCTACGAATAATTGAAAATGTTAGCTATTCAATCAGATATTGCACAATATCATTGCTGAACTATTCAGAGAGCAGTAGCCTTTCAAACGCCGGGCCTTTTTTGACTCACCCGGTAGATTGCAATTCTTCTAGAGGCTGATTATATTTCTATGCAAGATACTTCTGCCTCAGCAGCATCATGGTCAAAACACAGGCATCAATTCGTAAAAATGATTGCGCGAATGGTCATTACATATGCCCTTTGATTTAATGGCTTAAAGGACAAGTCCGGGGTTGGTATGATTGATGATAAAATACAAGATAATATTGCTAATAATATTATAATATGTATGATACTTTTTCCACTATTTTACGCCTTCTCCGTGTGAAATTACGTATTCAAATAAGCAATTTGAGCGAAGTGACGTCATATCGCGCAAATGAAAACGAGGCTGTGTGATTGTTTTCTTGCCTCTTTATCGTAGCAAGCCTCTTTATCGTGTTCTTGTGCCATTTTCAAAGCAAGAGTACACGATAAAGAGGCGAGCAGCGATTAAGAGGCGAAAAAACAATAAAGTGGCCTCGTTTTCGTTTGCGTGATATGACGTCACTTTGCTCAAATTGCTTTTTTGAATACGTAATTTCACAAGGAGAAGGCGAAAAATAATGGAAAAAGTATCATACATCATTCATAGCAGTATTATGTTGTATTTTATCATCTAGCATACCAACCTCGGACTTGTCCTTTAAAAGGAACTTCAGGTACCTTGCTATTATCGTTCATTGGAGATATTTGATATATTGATTTTCTTTCAATAGGCCTTTCCCCGAATTACATCAAAACGCGCTCGTGCGTAATGCATTGTGGGTTTTTTAGTCAATCGTGGCTGAAGTCACACTTGTTTGCATTGGATTCCATACGGTAGCTACCGAAAGACATGAAAGAAAATACGAAAGAAAATGGCAAAAAACGTACTGAAAAGAATTTAGCTGAAGACCATTCCCCTAGTTTTTTCAAAACTCTTACCCTTGCTCTGGTACCACTGAAGAAGCAGAAATGGCTGGAGAGTCGCCAAGAAGTGCTGAGGACGATGATGGCCTAACACCACCACGAGAAAAAATGGTGGGTTAGGTGGGTTCACTGGACCATCTTTCGTATTTTCTCTTAGGTCTTTCGGTAGCTAGCGTAGGGAATCCAATGTAAACAAATGTAACTTTGTCGAGTTATGACGTAATTCGGGGAAAGGGATATTGCAAGAATTCATGAGAAGTTTGAAAAAAATTAAAACCATCCTAAATCCGAAAATAATAGATCAAACGTGGTACAATCATGAAAAACCATATTTTACTTAAGTCTACAATATGGTGCAAAGAAGAAATTTACAACTTTTCTGGTTGAAGATTTAGCAATTTGATGACATTACAAGCTCAAAACCGGCTTAAACATAAAAGATGCTGTAAATCCGAAAATATTCAAGATATCAAAATTTTCCAATGAGCAATAATAGCAAAGTACCTAAAATTTCCTTTAAGCCACCAAACAAAAGGGGAAGATGTTTTAACCATCAGTGCAATCATTTTTTATGATTTGATGCCGATGCTAATTTTCACTTAAATAAGCACGGTATAAATCTGAGTTTAAACTAATCTCAAATGCTAGACTTTTAAAGAGCAACTTGGTTGGTCATTTTGGTTGGCCTTGCAATGACTGCAAGCAAGGTATACTTTCGTAACGGTTGGCAGTAAATTTTGATTTGATACAACTTGTAACTCCTTGCTATGCAGCCTGTTTCGAAAATTCAACTTCTGAAGACTAAATCATAACTAAAGAACTGAAAAGGGCAAAATAACGTCTTTCGCCTATTCAAAATTTCTACAAAAGAGTCTGGATTGAGGGACATCTTTAAACACTTTGTAANTGCTGAGGACGATGATGGCCTAACACCACCACGAGAAAAAATGGTGGGTTAGGTGGGTTCACTGGACCATCTTTCGTATTTTCTCTTAGGTCTTTCGGTAGCTAGCGTAGGGAATCCAATGTAAACAAATGTAACTTTGTCGAGTTATGACGTAATTCGGGGAAAGGGATATTGCAAGAATTCATGAGAAGTTTGAAAAAAATTAAAACCATCCTAAATCCGAAAATAATAGATCAAACGTGGTACAATCATGAAAAACCATATTTTACTTAAGTCTACAATATGGTGCAAAGAAGAAATTTACAACTTTTCTGGTTGAAGATTTAGCAATTTGATGACATTACAAGCTCAAAACCGGCTTAAACATAAAAGATGCTGTAAATCCGAAAATATTCAAGATATCAAAATTTTCCAATGAGCAATAATAGCAAAGTACCTAAAATTTCCTTTAAGCCACCAAACAAAAGGGGAAGATGTTTTAACCATCAGTGCAATCATTTTTTATGATTTGATGCCGATGCTAATTTTCACTTAAATAAGCACGGTATAAATCTGAGTTTAAACTAATCTCAAATGCTAGACTTTTAAAGAGCAACTTGGTTGGTCATTTTGGTTGGCCTTGCAATGACTGCAAGCAAGGTATACTTTCGTAACGGTTGGCAGTAAATTTTGATTTGATACAACTTGTAACTCCTTGCTATGCAGCCTGTTTCGAAAATTCAACTTCTGAAGACTAAATCATAACTAAAGAACTGAAAAGGGCAAAATAACGTCTTTCGCCTATTCAAAATTTCTACAAAAGAGTCTGGATTGAGGGACATCTTTAAACACTTTGTAAAAATTTCGAAGGTATACAACATTAAGTGAATCTCTGATGCGACGCATCGAAGATAGAATAAAACATGATTTTGTATTCTACAACTTCAATTGAGTCCCGTTAGTGCTCCACACAATGCAAAAACATTTGGAAATTCTGCAAAATGTATAAAACATAATTTGAGCAAGACTCTTGGATACAATATATAAAAGGTCTATCCTCACTTAGGCCTACATGTTATGGTATCCATACGATATGCTCCTCTGATCAACATCATATACATAAAGAAGTAACGCGAATGAGTATGAAACAAAGCATAGGTTTCAAATCTTTAAAAAGGCTGGCGTAAAAATTGAGTGACCTATTTCTTTGAACTGAATGACTTCAAAGAAACTTTAGCTAATTCTCTATAATTCTACCGTTGGAATTTTCTGAAATCTTCAATGTTTTCAAATTATAGTGTTTTTCTTCTTTTCAAGAATTGAAGAAAAATTTTCAAAAAAACTTAAAACTATCGTAATTTCTAAACTGTTTGACGTAACATGAAACTATGTCGCCTGCGTGCAGACTCAACTATCCTGAAGTGTAGACTTTAGGATAGCTGAGTCTGCACGCAGGCTACTACAATATGGTATCAAGCAAAAGTCTGTCCCACCCCTGGTTTATGATTTAGAAATTTGATGACGTCACATCCTCGAATGAGCTGAAATGTAAGATACGCTGTAATCTCCAAAAAATATTCAAAATCTCTGAAAAGTCCAACGGTAGAATTAGTATTTAAAGTTTCTTTCAAGTCATTTAGTTAGAAGAAATAGGTCATTGAATTTTACACCCACCTTTTTACGCCGAGATAAAGATTTGGAACCTATGCTATGAAACAAATAACAAATTCTTAATGACACATACCCGTCGTAATATAATGTTATTTGATATTCTTTTCAGTGTCATCTTCATTTTGCTGCTGAGCACAGAATGTGAATTCGGGTCAAGATCCTGGAAAAAGGGATTTAATTCTTACAAGTACCAGACTACCCTTTCAATAGTCAATATTTTTATCTCAAGTTCTCTTCGCATCGATCAAAGCTAAATTTGATAACAACTTTCATGTTTTTCAAGACTTTTCAAATGCAGCTTAGCAAATACAGTTCAAGCAATTTTTAATGCTTAAACATCTACAGTATTACCCCGCCACTAAGAAACTGACTTATCAGAAACTGCAGCCTGCCAGATCATGCCAGATGGCCATGGTCATTGTCCAACATTTGGTTTGGTATAACAATGATATTTATAAGAAACTAATACCCCGTTTACACGGAGCAAAAATAGGGGATCGCGATCCAGATCGTGATCCACAAGGATCGAGATCGCTTTCGAGTTGCGTTTACACGGGCGTCAAACGAAAACGGATCAGGATTGCGATCCATTCGCACATGCGTATTGCGCATAGTTACGGAGCCTAGAAACGCTACAACAACAATAGAAAAAATGGCGGTTGAGTCTACTGCGCATGCTTAAAGGATTTCGAACGGGATCGCGATCCAAAGACGCGTTTACACGGCACACATTTCAGGATCGGGATTGCGATCCAGATCGCGATCCACCTCTGAAGTGGGATCGAATTTTAGGGGATTGCGATCGCGATCGAGTGTTTACACGGCACATTTTATCAGGATCGGGATTGCGATCTGGATCGCGATCCCGTATTTTTGCTCCGTGTAAATGGGTTATAAAAAGCCTGGCTTTACAAAATGAGTTTCTTAGTGGCCGGGTAATACTATATGTGTTAAAATATTAAATTTTATATCAGTATATCAAAACATTTTGATATTAACCTTTTTCAATAATGTTATGATTACTCAAATGAATATTCCAAAAAAACTTCCCCTGGACGCTCATATTGAACGAGTAGTGCAAGTTTATGCGATGAACTGCCAACGATCATTTTAAACGGTTAAGTATGAACACGGCTTAAATAATTTCCATTCGAACGAAAAATCGAATGCTGCTTCGAACATCACCTCTCTTCAAAAAGTTGAGCTTTGACCTAATCAATCAATCAAACGCTAAAAATAGGCACGTGGTCTGACCATATTAAGAAAGCAGCAATCTGAACTGGACGCACCTTAAGCGCAGCGCATTTGGCCTAATTAGTCTGTGTTTGGAAGTTGTATTGTCATGAGTCTCCAGTTTGAAGCTATATCAACCAATCAAACGCTAAGGATAGGCACGTGGTCTGAATATATTAAGAAAGCAGCGATCTGAACTGGACGCGCCTTAAACGTGTCATTTGGCATAATTAGTCTGCGTTTTGAAGCTGTATTGTCATGTGTCTCAGTTTAAAGCCATAACCATCATTCAATTCAATGAGCAAAACTGAGAATCATGTAACCAGTCCACCTTCCCACTTCCTTACAATCAGTGAAGCTGCAACAACAATCGCTTACCAATTGGGTATCAGCCCAGTTAACAGCAAAGAAAGAGTACACCTGAAAATTGAGAAAAATGAAATTCATTTGGACTGAAGCATTTTTCACAAACATTGTGGATAGTAATATAATGATGATGATGATGACGATGATGATATTTATTCACAAATCAGCTAACATTAAATACTTACTGATTGGTACACCCTAGAAAAAGCAATGCTTATCTAGTCTAAGGCGCCTACAAGAACAAAGAAAATAACAAAACATTTAACTATTATATGTTGATAAAGTTATGAGAAAGTTATAAGATAAAGTTGTGGAAAATATTATGATTATACAAAACAGATATAATTCTAATTAACACCTAAGCTACAAATCACAATCAACCTGGGATATAAAAAGGAAAAAAGAGTTATTAGAAGCAGAAGATGAATACGTTCAATGTTTTCATAGGTATTACACTGAAAGAAAAAATATTTCAGACAAACATATTTCGGACAAAATACTTCAAACAAAAAACTTTTCGGACCTTTTTATGCAGAATTTCGGATGTTTCTGAGAAGCTTTGGACGACCACGAAAGAGACGATCTATTTATAATCTATTTTGATTGTTTTATGACAAAAAGGTTACAAATTTACAGATTGTGTTTTGTGACACGATTTACAGCGGTCCTCGTCGGGCATTCCGTTCCAGAAGTGGAAATATTCTCTCACATATTCCATTGAAAACATTCTGCGAGCATGGGATTCCGTTTTAAGCAGTCAAAACGATTCCAGCGATTTTCTGTACGGCAAATTTTCACACTTCCAGACCACAGAAAAGTTCTTGAATTCAAATTTTTGGCCA
>REGL01000903.1:80750-117980 GCA_004194395.1 Aurelia aurita complex sp. Pacific | reverse complement strand
AGTATTGAAAACATGCTATGTTCCATCGCAGAAATAGAGCAGACCTAATCGAGTCCGCGACCCCTTGTCATGACGCCCAAGTTGTGGGGTCCTGCCGGGTATCGAACCCACTCCGCCTGACTGTGCTGGCTGCAAAGTCAGAGGATTACACCACTGCGCCACAACACCTTCAATATAGTCTAACTATTAATTCTTGTTCATATAGTCTAACTACAATTCTTTAGAGCCAAACGAACTAAAGCGCCTTTGGAAAATGTTAGAAATCAATCCAACAAAATAGTCTCGAAGATTCTTGCCTGAATCATTCGATAAAGCCTAACTTAATTTAGAGAATTCATTAAGGTATCTACAGGTTGGACCAAAAAGAAAGTCAACTGTCCAAAAATTGGTAATGCGGAGAATACTTGAGGTATTGGAATGAATCAAAGTTGGATTGACAGCCAAGAGTCTGAAGTATTTTTTGTGATTTTTCTTCTGTTTTTCCGAGCATTGTAAAATATGGGAAAATTGGATTATGAAAGCTACTTTTCTTTGCAATGTGTCATAAAGGATAAGTACAGTAAATCTCCGCATATAAGAACCTGCTTTTTTGAGAGCCAGGCTGAATTAAGTTCTTATTTCAAAGGTACTTAGATTTATTTCAGGGTATGAAGGCTCTTAATGGTTCTTATTTAAAGCCTCATTTTTGTAGATCTTTTTTCAAATGAGTCATCACCAAGAGATTTTAAACCCTTTTAGTTGCTTTGACAATGTTATTATCAACTTTAAATCTAATTCTAAGTGTACAAATAGCAAGGGAGGAGGTCCAAATTTTAACAGCCAATTAAAAATGAACTATATTGCCCTTGTGATACGAACAGATTGGTTTATCAAACTGAAATAGATAGGTTCTTGATAAGAAGGTGCATAATTCCGGAAATACAACATGCAGGTTCTTTTTTTGTAGGTTCTTATATGCGGGGATTTACTGTAATCTACTCACTTAGAGCAACGTGCAAATCACTGATTTTGCAAAAGTATCAGATCTTATCTGTTGCTTTTATTAAGGTTTGATTCTCAATTTTTCAAAGGAATGGAATGTGTTTTAGTGACACGATTGCTTGAAATTTTGATCAAAGGTTTTGGGACTCTTTTCAAGAATTTCGAAGTTACGGATTTTTCGTTGACTAAATTTTACCTATGTTATCAATGCTCAGCAAAATAGAACCCAGATCGTTAATATAACTTCAGCCTTTGGTTTTGATAGCCTTTGGCTATCAACTAATCTTTAATTCAGTCCAATACCGTAAAAGCTCTATCAAGCCTCCAGGGGCTTATTTAATTTCGGACACTCCAGAGGGGGACTTAAAAGAGAGGGGCTTATTAGAGAGGGGGTATATTCACAAAAATCAAATGACAAGGATATATATAATAGCTTTTTAGTTCTTTTACACCATATTTTGCGGATTCAACATACAATTTTACGAGTCAAATACATAAATTTTATCACAGTTTTATCTCAAACCATATCAAAACTAACATGCAACCTAATTTAGCTCAATAAATGGAAAATCTTTGGCAACCTCTGGAATTTGATATAAGTGGGGGGGGGCTTAAAAGAGGGGGGCTTATTAAAAATTTTGGCTCAGAGGGGAGGGGCTCACTAGAGAGGTGGGCTTAATAGAGAGGGGAGGGGGGCTTAATAGAGCTTTTACCGTATCTCAAGTATTCTTCGCGTAACGAATTTTCAAACAGTTGAAGTTCTTTTTAGTTCACCTGAAATATCAAAATTTAGTTGTCAAAAAGCGATCAGAACATCACATTCTTTGTCAGTTTTTAACCTTCTAAATAGCTTTAAAAAATTACTTTCTTTCTATGGAAGACGAAAAATGAAACAATTGCTTTTAGTGTAAGGCTTTATTGTTTCAGTAGTTCAGCAATCAATCAAACGCCGCCTTCAGACGGTTTGTGTTTTATTTTCGTGGGAAGTTAAATTCAAAGGAGGGCTAGCCAATAAAGGTACGTTTATTCAAATCCTGTTTTCTGATTGGAAATTGCAAAGGTGAGGAGATTTTTGTCCGGTTTCCCAGTTCTAGTAGACTTGCTCCAAGTCTCGTTCGTTATCTTATTCGGGCCTACTCGGTTGGCAGTGAGCTGCCACCAGAGTAGGCAACCCAGTAGGCCCGAATAAGGTAACGAACGAGACTTGGAGCAAGTCTACAGCTCTAGGGGAACGAGAACCTTGTTGAAGCAGCAACGTAACAACAATAGCAATTCAATTCATTTCAATGAGATGACCGAAAGTTGACGGCCTTTGCGGCGCAAGGCTATAGCCCAGCAGTCTGGTATAAGATAAAGGGTCAAACCTGGAACGTCATCATCATCATCAAGATCATCTTCTTCATTATAGCCATATATTCTGTCAGTTTCTTTTACGTTTGACTGTGGAATATTAGAATCGAAAGTTTGAGTAACACATCAATTTACAACTGGCAAGATAAATAACAAAGAATAAACCATTTAGCTATCCTGTAAAAGAGTCTAGATGGAACGATATTTTTATACATTTTTACACGAAAGGTTCAACTGACTGGCGTTATAGCCTACATTATTGTTGTGCACATTAAAATTTTTGCAAAATGTATAAAATATTGTTGTGTTTCAGATGTATGTTTGCCTAAAGTGTTAGGTCTTACATTCATGTTGCAAAGCAAGCATTTGATTGGACAATATTTTAGTATAATCACGTGAAATCTAGTGGACAGGGCAGTTGTTGAGTGAACGAGTTGAGATACGGTTGTTTTGGTTGTTGCAGTGCTAATCAAAATTAGGCCAGGTTACTCTGGGTTTGAGGCTAGACTGATCGTTTGGTCTATTTAGATGAGATTTGGTTAGAGAAACATGCTTCTACCATTTGACAGACTTGGATATATGTAAATACGCAAACAAGCTTTCGCTGAATTTTATTCTTAATATTTGCTGTGTTTTTGTTGGATCGCACTTGGGTCGCCGCTACTTTACACGATAGAGACGAGCGTTACAATATTATCGTTCGGTAAAAATTCCTTCATAGAATAACCAGCTAAAGTTCTTTTTGATGTTGGGCTTATCATATAGGGTGATTCAGAGAAAAGTATGGACCATTGAAGAATCGTACAGGATTACCAATGCAACCAATTTGTAAAATATAATTGCATCATCTTACAGAGGCTTCAACTTAATTTTAACGATTTTTCTCGTAATTTTAGCTGCAATTGCTCTTTCTGAACTTAAAATGAATGAACGGAACTAAGTGGAGGCAATCTATAAATAGGACAAAGAAAACTGCTACGCACGGTATTGTTTCTCTAGCTAAACAGTATGCCCGCAAGCATGGACATCATCAAATACAATAGAATACCCAGACCCCTTCTGCGAGTTGCTTTTATCTCCGTTGCTTCGGTTGATTCTCTTTAAGAATAGAACTTTTACCTATTCTGAAAAGAATCAGAATCGAACGATATTTTGCTACATCTTGTAGAATCTTTGAATGTGCACAATAGTGCTAGAAGCTCTAACGCCACTCAATCGAGCATCGCGTTTAAAAATGTATAAAAATAACGCTCGATCCGGGCTCTTTTGTAGAATAGCCAAAAGGTCTATTAGCGAAAAGAAATATTTCTTGATAGGCCCAAAACAACTGAAAATGATTTGTTCAAAATCATGTAGATTTTGACTTCTTAATGTCCTGCAGTGATGGGAAAGCACAACAGCATTTCAGAAGTTTCTGGATTATTAGAGAGTAATGCAAGAACTTAGAAACATATCATTTTACCATTTTAATCATTGAAAAATTGACCAAATTGAGATAATAACTTACGGTTTTAGGAGAAGCCAAGGGATGCTAGTTTTCTGGAATTCTCAATTGAGATTAAGATAATTTATTTTAAATCATGAATAAATTCTCAAAATTAAATAAAACCCTCAGCTAGACAACGGAGTGGATGTTTTTCTAATCGGTCTGTCGTAGTGGCTGTCGTAGTTGGAACTCGATGACGTCGTCTCATTTCCGGCTACGGCAGTCATAGCACATTCATATACAGTTGTAGTTTAGTTGTTTTATTTGTGATAAAGAAATAATCGATGATGATATTGCCGAAATTAACGACAGCCTTTCGAAATATCTTACATCATTATCGTTCTCATTAACATCAGCATGTTCTTTATCATCTGCCAATACATCGTCAAAAGGTGTTTTACCATCCACGTTGAAAGTGCTAAAGAAGCCTGGAACATATAAGAAGGGCTAATCGTGAGCATGACTGAATCTGAGAGGTTGGTATGATTGGATATAAATACAAGATTATACTGTTATGAATGCTGTGTCGTACTTTTCCCCACCATTTTTTGTCTTTTCCCTGCGAAATTGCATATTTAAGTAAGCGACCTGAGGGAAATGACGCCATAAAGCGTCATAGATGTCTTTTTTTACGTCACTTTCAACGAAAGAGTAAAAAAAATGTTTAAAAGTTCAGTCCTGGACAGGATTATTAAATTCTAGTAAAAATATAACTGTAAAAAGATAACTGTAAAAAGATCTGTTAAATTGAGGGTTGTAAGGACGCTGCGTACATCAAGTACGCCTTCACAGCGCCTTGAAAGAAACAAAAATGGATGGAGAGACAAAGCAAAAAGTGGGGCTCGGCCGGGAATCGAACCCGGAGCCTCTCGCACCCAAAGCGAGAATCATACCATTAGACCACCGAGCCAGCCATATTTACTGAATCATTTCCAATCGAATGATTCTAAGCTACCCGCATTCCAAGCCCACAGGTACAGTATCCATGGTTACGTTAGGTTATGTCGACCAGAAACCACCAAACAGAGAACATAACCTTTTGGCGTTATTCCATTGTCTATATACAACGGTCACTGCTCTGTTTTTGTTATGCTCTATCTGTTCTTACTTACTGATAGTTTAATTTGCTGTAGATATGGTATCATGATGAACAAAAACAATCCTTGATGAACAAAAACAATCCTTGATGCTTGAATTGTATACCCCTTCAAAATGTCAAAGTGATTTTAATTTCTATAACTCTGTAACGGTAAGGGACACTCGAATATTTGACTTTCTGCTACAGGTAGTACAGTATTACCCCGCCACTAAGAAACTGACTTATAAGAAACTGCAGCCTGCCAGATGGCACCATAGTCATTGTCCAACATTTGGTTTAATATAACATTTATATGATATTTATAAGAAACCAAGCAGCCTGGTTTTACAAAATTAGTTTCTTGGTTGCGGGGTAATACTGTATCTCACCTAGCAAACAATAGAGTTCCAACAGACAAATACGTTTTCGCACGAAGCTTCCTCGTTTTGATATAGTCTTGGTGTGTTTGGGCAAGGTGTAAGTTACTGTAAAAACCCGCATAAAAGGAATTGCGATGAAGAATCTCTAGGCTGATTTTCGGCCAGTTAAAAACCNGTGCCATTTGAATGGTTGCTGTGGAATAGCCAAAGTGATTTTCTCCTTTTAAAATGTTTCATTAGAATGGACTTCAATTTAGAGTTTGAAACCAAGTGTGCGTAAATCTGAAAAGTAGTTGCTGCTTCATGAAGCAAGAAAGTCAAAATTGTAGGCTCCCTCAAAACGAGAGGATTCAAAATTCTCCTTTAATGTCAAAATCAAAGAAAACGAATGCAAAAACATACCAAGCCCTGTTCTAATTTTGTAAATGAATCAGGTGGTGATAGATTAGATCTTATGATAACTAAGGGGAAAACATATCAGGGGAAAAAATATCTAGGGTTGCTAGAAATGGTGATGTGCAACACAAGTGCTGGAGGCCAGGACATGCGTCCGTCAGATATTTGTTTCTCAAAAGTCAAGGAATCCTTTTAACCCAACGAAATTTTTTTCCGTAGTATTCCTGGTAGAAATTCTTGAGTTCGCTTGGTTTTTCATTACTCCCAAAGGTGTTCCCTGGTTCAAATGTGAAATTGAAGTCAGTTTGCCAAAATTCACGTTGTAAGGTTGAGTACGGGGGTAAATCGTCTGGTTTTCAAACGACCAGTGATTTGGACTTCCTTTCTTCATAAATCAGCAACTACCCGTCATATTCACTCAAACATGGTATCAAACATTAAGTTTATCTGCTATTTTTAATATGAACTTTGTAATTTGATTTGAACATTGTAATTTTATTGACTAGTTTTACTTCTATATATGTTTATTTCTGTATTTAATTTGTTGGCTTGAATTAGCTTTTGTAGTTATTGTAAGTTGTCAACGTAAAATAAATTGATAGTAATAATAATACTAATACGTAAACAGATACCTTGAATTCAAATAGTGCTAGATTTTCGAAGAACTGAACTTTCAGCAGAATTGATATTATTAAATTTAAATAAAATACTTACTGTCAAATGATCTGAGACGACTTGCAGCGCAATGTTATTTACTGTATTCAAGTAATGCATTTGTAACTGATCCATTGCCGTCTAAAAGAATCAAAAGTTCGCTTACAATAAATTATTTCGAAAGTAAAAAGGATATCCAACCAAACAAGAGATTTCTTAAAAGTGAGAACTGAGAAATGTCATCATATTGAGATGTTACAATTGTTTTTCGCTTTATTCTTTTTTATTCAATTGTCTTTCGTTAAGCATAGAAATGAAATATATGAGCCGATTTTGCTCGTGGCCCATGGCCGAAAACCTCCAGCCTCATTTTCACGGATCAATCAGACGGCGAATAAGCGAAGAAGACAAAAGAAACCCGTGAAGATTGTTCCAAATTTTACCTACCTTCATAAAACGCAACCATGACAAATTTCTCGAACTTTTTTACAAAAAACCTATTCTCCAGCTGTTTGGGTATACAAGTTTGGATGCCGGGTAAATATCTCCAGGTTTCGAGGAGTTATGGCCTCTCCAATATACCTTTTTACTTGTTAGAAAGGAAGTTTGGATCTAGCGTCAGAATCTGGTAAATTTTGTGAAGGAAAACAAAAGCATGACCCCCGTTCTCAGTAAAAACACTGCTAGCTGTGGCAAGAAGTTGCTTCGGATGAAAACGTTGCTCAAATTGGTTCAGTTTATACACTGGCAAGTTTTATTTGCCTTCTGGCCTTGTTTCTCATTATTTCATTCGTCGTTAGGGGTCGTTAGGGGTCGTTAGGGGGTCGTTAGGGGGTCCCTAGGGGTGTGTTGGTCATATTGATTTTCCTCAAACAGTTTAGAATTTATGGAGCTTTTAATACTTGTCAAAACTTCAGATACCTCCTCTCGCACACCCTTCATAAAACTTTAAAACGCTGTAATTCTGAAAATAATCATGACATCAAAATGCTCTCCCTGGGATTATGGCAAATTACATAAAGTTCCCTTCGATCAATTCAGTTGAAAGAATGGGACAATAATATTTTACACTTTTTATTCTAAATCTTGCAAAGATTTGAGCCATATGCCGTTCTGGCCAGATTCTGAAAATCCTGACAAAAAAAACAGCTAGCGTAAGCAAGCCAGCTTGCCTCCATTTGAAAAACTTTCTTGAGGAAAAACTCTGAACATGTACCTGAGTTTTGCCCAATAGCATGTACGCAGATTGCAGTTTCTGGTATTGCTTTTCGGTAAAATTGTTGCAAACTTTCGATAGTGCAACATCCAGCTGTTCCTAAATGAAAAGGAAAATTTATTTGGTATAATCGATAAATAGATTTTCACATCAATTCATTTCGCCTACAGACCAACTTCAATACTGACAGTTGCAAATAATTCCAACTTGCTGTAAGCATTTCATGTAATAATCTTTTTATTCCATCTATTCGATGAGCTTGATACTAAATTTGGTTACTAAAGATTATATACTATTCGATGAGGATGTGCTTCTAGAGCACCTACAAAAAGCAGACTTCAAGAAGTGTTGCTGAAGCAAAGGTTGGTATTTTAAATAAACTATCAAAAATGTTCTAATATTTTTAAGTAACTGCTTCAAGGATAGAGCAAAGATGTACGTAGANTACGCAGATTGCAGTTTCTGGTATTGCTTTTCGGTAAAATTGTTGCAAACTTTCGATAGTGCAACATCCAGCTGTTCCTAAATGAAAAGGAAAATTTATTTGGTATAATCGATAAATAGATTTTCACATCAATTCATTTCGCCTACAGACCAACTTCAATACTGACAGTTGCAAATAATTCCAACTTGCTGTAAGCATTTCATGTAATAATCTTTTTATTCCATCTATTCGATGAGCTTGATACTAAATTTGGTTACTAAAGATTATATACTATTCGATGAGGATGTGCTTCTAGAGCACCTACAAAAAGCAGACTTCAAGAAGTGTTGCTGAAGCAAAGGTTGGTATTTTAAATAAACTATCAAAAATGTTCTAATATTTTTAAGTAACTGCTTCAAGGATAGAGCAAAGATGTACGTAGAAAATAAAAAACTGCTGTGAAATCGTACCTCAATCTGGTCAAGCGTTTCTTGAAGGTCTGAGCTCAGTTCTCTGAAAAATAAACACAGTCCAAATGATAAAAAGTACAAGGCTCCCGGTTGTTAGATGTCCCTAATACTTTACTATCTCAAAAATTCTATACCAATTCGCAAGAAAATTTCTGCTAAAATGATAGAATGTACAACATCATACACTCAAATAGATTTGCATTCTCTGACTTTCAGTACGAAATAAGTCACTGGTTCCCACAACGGAAGGTTTGAAGTCATACCTCATGTGGGGACCAGAAACAGTTATGGCTCCACGGCTGTGAGACGGAGGAAGTTTTTCCATGGTTATGTCATATTTGAGGAAGGTTTTTTTTATTCATATAAATATTACAATAAATACATAATAAATAAATACATACTACTAATTACAATACAACACTACAAAGACGATAACATAGGGAGCGAAAGGCAATGACTACCCCATGGCTAAGGATTAGAACCTAATGGATACCATACCAGATTCTATCTTACATCAGATGTCAGGGCAGGGTTGTGATAAATTAAAGGTGTTCAGAGCGCAACTCGTTCGTGTTGTATTGAGTGAAAAATAAGATGCCTGATATCTGATGTGAAACAGAATTTACAAAGAAAAATTTACGTTAAGGGACGTTAAGGAAGGTTTGTTCATTTCTACAATTAACCGAGGAAATTTTGAGTTATTTTGGCAACAGCAACTAGTTTATAAACAATGCAAGGAGTTCGAAAAAATCTAGTCATTTGACTTAAAGGAAGTGTGTCCATGTAAGTACAGCCGCGTATGCATTCCGTCAAAATATGCTGACACGATGCTGACGAAGAGCCTTGAAGAGCGAGCTATGATTGGCACAATTTACCTGATCACATGCAAACTAAAATGTCAGCTCTGAAAGTGTAACCGCAAGTAAGTCATAAGTCTGCTTAGATTACTCCTTACCAACTAGTGAGCTCCTTTACCAAAATGATCACATGAAATATGACGTGAAATTGGCATGCCCCCCCCCCAAAAGCCACTGTACTTACATGAACACATTACCTTAAAGAAAATGAGGAAGGTTTAACAAAGTAAACTAGCATCCGGAGAAAGATCTGGCCTATTTTCATCACTCTAACCTTATGCAGATGTACTGTCGGAATGTTTCAGCAGCTTTTTGGCACTCAAGACAAAGTTGAATTGCAGTTGGATAATTGTTTTCCTAGAAAACAAAGAAGAAGCTTCAGGTTACAGCATAGAAATACTTAATTAAACGTGACTTCGAACTAAGGCAAGACAACCCGTTACTGAATACGGTCCAATCTGGATTCAGCATCATGACAGGTACGATATATTATGTGCGAAGCAAGGGGCAGATTTGATTTAACATTACATACTTTAAGTCACACAAGTACACAAGTGTTCTCAAAATAATGGAAAATGGCTAACTTGTCGTCAAAATTTTCAGTTTTAAGCCTCTGAACGAACACATTGAAACAGTGAATCCATCAAGGACAAAATGATGGAATCGACATCACTCTTACACCGAAAATTGAACACAGCTTTATCAAACTTATTGTCCTCTTTCAAGCATGGTTAAAAGGTTCACATTGAAATAAATCACCAAATATAAATCAGCATATGGAATAGAAAATGACTAATAGGTCGTTGAAATCACTGAACAAAGAACAGTTGTGCAATTCGGCAAGTGTCTTGATAAGGCCAGAACATCATGCTAATGGTAATGCTCTATGGAATGAGATCCCAAAGCCAGAGTAACTTAAAAATTAATTAATTAATTAATCATTCAACCAATCAAGTAAGTAAATAAACGAACGATTTCGTCATCATAAATCCTAATACGGATATACGAATGAAATTTAAAACGTTGTAACTCTGAGTTTGATGCTTTATGCGATCGCCAGAAAACGTCTTAAATTCAATACGTGCATCTTTACTACAGTAAGAGCCAGCAAAATAGACACCACTTTGTAAGAAACCTCAGGCTGCTTTTTTGAAAATTGGTGCCCTCATATAAGAACTTCTCAGCCTGATTTAAGGAGAGTTTCTTACAGGAAGATCCCAAATAAATTCATATCTAGCAATCTTTGTTAAAATCAGGTGCCAAACACTTTTTAAAGATTTTATGCAAAGGCATCTCCATCTATATACTCGGCACGTACGCTATTGCTGAGTAAATTTAGATAGAATGCTAGGTAACAAGAACGTACTCTTCGATAGTGTTTGTTCTGGGTTTTCTTTAAAGATTTAAGTTGAAATCACTGAAGGTTTCTTAGCCATGTGATAAGAAACTTTTCAGCCTGTTTCCAGATTAATGACCTTTCAATAAGAAACTAAACAGGCTGTTTTGAAAGAAACTGGTTTCTATTTTGTGGGTTCTTACTGTACCCTCTGTTTTTGAGGCAGCAAGCATTCTGGCCACCATTTAGATCCAACCAGGTGATCCACCTTGAAGCGTTTATTTTTCTCCGTCAAGAATAAAACGAACGTTGATGGCTTACTTCGAGAAGTTCTTTTAATCTGACATCAGTTTGTTGCAGAGTCTTTATGAACCTTAAAGATTTCATCAACTTCAAAAGAAGAACTTTCCTTCTGTGCTTCGAAAGAACTGTAAGGACTCTCGTTGCCGCTTCTTCTTTTGCCCTTGATAGGTGGCTATGAAAAAGAAATAAGCCATTAGGATTTTTCGATGGACTGACCCTGTGAAAAATTGCGCAATGGGGTTTGAAAGAAAATGATGGCAAGTAGACCCGATTTAAAATTTATAAATAGTTTAGGATACAGCACTCGGGATCAAATACGAATTCTTTCGAATTTGATACAAACCAGACGAAGATATGTTATTTTCGCAAAACGCAAAAGCTTATTTCCGCGAAATTTCCCCCTTTAGCTGATTCGTGAGAGTTAATTTCAAATATTTCACGTTTTTTCTAACTCGTGAAAGTTTCTTCCTGCAAATTGTTCTTCCCTTGGATAATTTGACAACTTACTTCCTTCCTTTACTGCAAATACTTGTTGCCTTTGACAGACATGACTGGAGATCAATGACTCTCTCTAATTCCTAGCAACAAGAAAAATTCAATAAGAGAATCAGGATTGAAGAGCGTAACAGAAGACAACTTCAACAAAACTCTAACTTATCATCATCGAGAAAATGTATCAAGTATAATTCAGAACAAACAATACGCAAACTTGCAACACTTTAGTAAAGATCATTGATCAATGGATATGATAGACAACTTGAAACAAAAATGTGGCTCTTACAAAATTACAAGCAATACGGATGAGAACCGACTTCTGAACCAGATTTTCAAATATACATACCCGCACATAGTCAGCCTGGTTCTTGAGAATCTTGCGTGAGAGCTCCCTTGAAACCTACAATAACAAGGAACATATTATCACATTCTTGCTCTCGTTGCATCAAACTTTAACATTCTAAACTAAGTGAAAAATGAAATCGTCTAAAATTGGACCACAGCAAAAACAAAGCAGAATAATTTTATTAAAATGCAGTATCTAGTTGTTTATACCTCAATTTCTGAGCCCGTTTGAAGCATCACAAAATCAGACATATAGCTACATCCATCTCAAGATCTAACCAGCAACAAAGAATTTGACAGTCACGGGAAATCAACGTTTCTGTTCTTCTTGCAAATTTTCTAAAGTTGAAACTTTTTTGAAAAATTGCAAGATCACGTTTTGCAGATAAATGTAGGGTCTATTAAATCAATTCAAAACCAAACATGAACACGTTATGTAAATATGTAAATATGTCTACATTGCGAAAATCAAATTTGGCAAAATAGTTCAAAGAAACTCACAGCATGTGACTGCTTCCTCAAGAAATCTCGATATTCATCCAGCTGATTGACATCAACTANCTTACAAAATTACAAGCAATACGGATGAGAACCGACTTCTGAACCAGATTTTCAAATATACATACCCGCACATAGTCAGCCTGGTTCTTGAGAATCTTGCGTGAGAGCTCCCTTGAAACCTACAATAACAAGGAACATATTATCACATTCTTGCTCTCGTTGCATCAAACTTTAACATTCTAAACTAAGTGAAAAATGAAATCGTCTAAAATTGGACCACAGCAAAAACAAAGCAGAATAATTTTATTAAAATGCAGTATCTAGTTGTTTATACCTCAATTTCTGAGCCCGTTTGAAGCATCACAAAATCAGACATATAGCTACATCCATCTCAAGATCTAACCAGCAACAAAGAATTTGACAGTCACGGGAAATCAACGTTTCTGTTCTTCTTGCAAATTTTCTAAAGTTGAAACTTTTTTGAAAAATTGCAAGATCACGTTTTGCAGATAAATGTAGGGTCTATTAAATCAATTCAAAACCAAACATGAACACGTTATGTAAATATGTAAATATGTCTACATTGCGAAAATCAAATTTGGCAAAATAGTTCAAAGAAACTCACAGCATGTGACTGCTTCCTCAAGAAATCTCGATATTCATCCAGCTGATTGACATCAACTATCGGTGGCAAATTCTGACGAAAAAGCACTATGATATACCGGGTGAGTCAGAAAAAAGAATCTCCGCTTGGAAGGCCATTGCTTCATGAATATCAAAGCAATAATATAAAAAAACTGTATTGTTTTATTGCCAATGTGTTCAATTAGGTTAAGCAATTTACCCGGCCTTAATCGGCCATTCCTTCCCGTGGATATGGGTGATTTTATGCAGAAAGCCCCTTCCAAAAACCTGCAAAGACGAATGAAAACAATGAGCAAATGTTCCTTCCTAAAACTGATGACACTCACACAAATTTATGTATTTTGTCCTCTGAGGAGAATTGAATCCCCCTGAATAGGTCATCGATTCCAGGGGGAGGACTTGTTCATCCCCCAAAGAGGATAGCATGCGCTAAAGCGCCCACAAGTCATTGCTGTAAGGCCATTCTAAGGCAGAATTCGTTCATGATTTTGGGCACGTTTTGAAGGATCTTTGAAGAGGCTTTCTCGAGAAAATCCCTCATAATTTCAGAATGGAGTGGCCGATTTCAGTCAGGTAAATTTTATAGTAGATTTGAACATTTCTACCATTATACTATATATTTGCCGATATCATTGTCTTGATATCCAGGACGCCGTGACCTTTCAAACGGGGATTCTTTTTTCTGACTCACCCGGTGGTTGAATGGAGCAGAAAGCAACAAAAGACGATTAACATGTATTGTTCAACTAGCAGGCGATAGAACAAATATAAGCAATATAAGCAATGCTCGAAAGATCAGCTTGACTAAGACAGATATACAATGTGACAATTGGATAACGTCACAACATTCCAAAAATATCACAGCTTGAATAGGAGTTGAGATTCGCTGATGGAAGATAGAGCAACATCATAAAACAGCAATTACTCAAACAGAATTTTATTGTTCAAAAATAATATCCCAATAAGGCTATCCCAAATAAAAGCAGAATTTGAAAGGCTTCTCATAGCCAAATTTCCACTGTTCACTTCCATTGACTGGAATTACTTCATTTGGTGGAAGCTTTTCAAATATCTTTACACATACATCATCAAGTGGAGCTTGGAATAATCTCAGAGAGCTCATAGAACCTACAGTGTCATCCTTTTTTCTCAGTACATTTTCTACTTTTTAGTTAAAATAACACAGCTTCGGCTATCTGAAAACATCAATTTCTTCAACAAAATTCAATTTTCCTGACAAAACTTATCCCTGGTTTTTCCTGGCTAGTTCAAGAAGGCGAAGTTGCAGTTTTGAGCGCCAAGCGCTGAGATTACAGAAGAAGCTTAGCACTAATTGAGTCCGTGACCCCTTGTCATGGCACTCAAGTGGTGGGGCTCTACCGGGTATAGAATCATGTCTGCCTGACTATTCCGCCAGCAAAATCTGGGGATTATAAACACGATAACACCTTCAAGATTAGTGAGGCACAACTGCAGTGACACTTTCAGCTGAGCAACACTGCATGGACAGAAAACCTTGAAAATACATATTAGAATTGGCACACAGGGTTCCCATTATAATCTGCTAAGCTACTGTCGGTATGAATAAATAATTCAATAAACACAACCACTAACTTTCAGCTCATAAGCAGTCATATCAAACTCTGCATCATTGTAGTAAATCTGATCAATTCCATTTATCACCTGCAAGACAACAATTGAATATTCTCAGAAACCAATCAGATACCATTAACTTTCATTTCTTCAAAATGAAACAACACTTGTGGTATGCAGCTTGATGGATAAATTCCGATACAATAGCTGTGCCATGAAAAATATGTTTTGGGTCAGACTAGCAGTACAAAAACAAAATGAAAATTTCATTTCTGATAACAAAATCACTTTTTAGGTACACTGGGCTACTTAACGGCAAAGATGTGTTACTTATATCGATAAATTTTACATAATCTGCCATAAAATCTAATATATATATACAGCGAGTACATAGTGTGTATGAGTTCTTTCTCGGCATGCATTAGTTGTTTCCATTTCAGGAAGAGTTATTTTCAATCAAACACAATTCATAATTCTTTCCCCTTCAACAGAATTTTCTGAAGGATTTAAAAATTAACAAATTGTTAAAACTCATCAAGAATATCAGTAAAAGTTGGTATTGATCTTTCAGCATTTGAAAATGATTTCTTTCCTAATATAACTTCATAATAAACATGAAGTTATAATTTGAGTCATACCCCAAGTACAGTAATGTCCAATGTTTAGATGAAATTTTGCTGAAATGAGAGATGCTCTGGGGAATTTTTATGCGATACGGAGAAAGGTACAGTAGTTTGTTGCAAGCCCAAGTGTGAATGAACGATTTTTGTTTGTTTTTTTGTCATCTTATTTTAATTCAATTATATTCTAGATTCTAATTGAAACTAATCTAAATCAAATACGATAATATCACTACCTCCAAATCACAGCTTTCATCTGGTGGCACTTCTCGATTGTCCTCATGCTAGAAGATACAAAAGTTGTGAAAGGAAAAAGAAGCATATTTGATGAAGTCACCACTTTTACAGTACTTCTGTTGAAGTATCTCTCTGGTGATTCTAAAGTATGTGGAATTGCATTTTATCAATGACCAAATATAGCAGGTTTATAACATTTGCAGCCTCTTCACTCAGGTCCATCTGATATGCTTATTAACATTACATCATGTTGATGCCATGAAGTGAAAAGTATTTGCTCTTGACTGGCTATGATAAAATTTACACCAAGCCAAATTTCCGCATTATTATTCAATCTTTACACAATCCAAAAATATACTTGCAGCTTTCTGTAAAAATTGTGATTTATAAACTGGGAAATTAAATATTTTGAAACTGCCCAAATTGATTGATAGACATAAACAAATTTCCTAAAGGCTGCAGTGGATAAAATGAAAACTCTTTGGACGAGTGGTCATTCAATGATTGAACAGATTTGATAATATTTCTATCAATGCATGCCTTTTTTATAGAATTTTAACGAAGTCATTGTATTGATAACAGCGAGATACATTTATTTATCAATTCTAGGCAAACCAATAATCTCTGGGACTTGGGTATTAGCCCATCAAAAATTGCAAAGCATGATTTGGGATTTTGACCAAGATTTAATCATGAACATTCAAAATCATCCTCAGAGATGATTTACTGAATAATGTCCTGTCAAAAATGGACATTTTTTGCTAGTGAAGCCAACTGAACACTCTCTGGTGCACACTGCACACATCTGTCCAAAAAGTTGACAGATTAGCAGCCTTATGGCTCAGCAGTTAACTAGGTAATGCTGATTATGTGACCCTGATGCCAAACAATACGGCAATACTGTAATGACTGTCAATTGGTGACTAATTATGTTCCTTTATTTGAATGATAAGAAAGTTTTGGAGAAATAATTCACGCTTCTCAAGCAAAATAGGGTGCTCTCTCCTAAATTCGTTTATCTACTGATACAGTTCCTCCTCAAGAAATTCCATACATGCCAATCATTTAGTTTTGTGTATCATTTTATCATTTGTTTTGTTTTGTTTTGTTTATATGGTAGTAATGTAATTTGTTGTGAATGAATGTAGCTAAGTAGAGGCAGTCTATAAATAGGACAAAGGAAACTCCTATGCACCTTATTGTTCTGCTTGCTAAACAGTATCTACGAACATCTCAAATCATCATAGAATACCCAGACTCCTTTAGGAACAGAGCTTTTATCTCCGTTGATTCTCTTTAAAGTAAAAAAATTATTTGTATGTTGTTAGAATTTTAAAAATAAAATGGACTTGAACTAGCTACCTGCCTTTGAACAACCAATCAAATTACTGAATGGCATCTTTAATCCCAGCATAAAGGCAGAGAGCAATGAACTCACTCTGGGAATGAGCTTGTGATCAGTCTCCAATTTAGGAGTCAAATGGATACTTACTGCAGTTTTGGAATCAGAAGAATGAATATCTTGGCTCCTTTGGTGTATTTCTGCATCTCTAATGATATCTTTGCTTGATTCTTTCTACAAACAAAATGTAAGAATCACTTTGTTGTGCACTGTACATTNAAGAAATTCCATACATGCCAATCATTTAGTTTTGTGTATCATTATATTATCATTTGTTTTGTTTTGTTTATATGGTAGTAATGTAATTTGTTGTGAATGAATGTAGCTAAGTAGAGGCAGTCTATAAATAGGACAAAGGAAACTCCTATGCACCTTATTGTTCTGCTTGCTAAACAGTATCTACGAACATCTCAAATCATCATAGAATACCCAGACTCCTTTAGGAACGGAGCTTTTATCTCCGTTGATTCTCTTTAAAATAAAAAAAATATTTGTATGTTGTTAGAATTTGAAAAATAAAATGGACTTGAACTAGCTACCTGCCTTTGAACAACCAATCAAATTACTGAATGGCATCTTTAATCCCAGCATAAAGGCAGAGAGCAATGAACTCACTCTGGGAATGAGCTTGTGATCAGTCTCCAATTTAGGAGTCAAATGGATACTTACTGCAGTTTTGGAATCAGAAGAATGAATATCTTGGCTCCTTTGGTGTATTTCTGCATCTCTAATGATATCTTTGCTTGATTCTTTCTACAAACAAAATGTAAGAATCACTTTGTTGTGCACTGTACATTGGAAATATGTACATTGATTTTTATTTGACTTTGATTCATTTAGGAAAGGCTGCCCTTCAGCAAAGGCTGATTTTCAAGGGGCCCTCCATTAAAAATAGTTTCAAGAAAATAAAATAGAAAAGTACAAAAGAGAAACCATAAATGTAAAAAACCTAATTACAAAAATAAATTAATTTATATTTGAAAAGAAAATAGTTCATTTACAGAGAGAAAATAAGTTATGAATTTTGGGGAAGGGCAGACTCTGCTGCACCGGCACCAACCACCCCTAATTAACACACCAACCCAAAGTGACTGGCAACCATATGCCTGGACCACCAATCACCTCAGCCCAACCTGCCAACCAAGAGCAACTGACCCTCATGCCGCAGAATCCCAGAATCCGGCCCTGCTCGCATCCCTGGATAGACTTTTGAAGCTATTCAGAGAGGATGCCTGTTTGGATTCAGCTGAGAGGCTATTTCATACTATGGCACTTTTAATGAGATCTCTGTGTGCAAGGAGAAATTGTTTGTTCTCTTCTATATTATTGTCTATTTTGAATAGCATATTGAAATCTTCGGTATACAATACGTAAATACCATCCCCCATCCAGTCCCCATTCCCGTTGGAAAACATGTATGTTATGCCAAATATCTATTTATGGCGTGGATCAATGTAAAGAACAATGGTAAAACAGTAGGCCCATTGTCTTTAGAAAATCATCAGCGTGGTGTAAACCTTTGGGGTAGCAAAAAGCCAACTTTCCACCATGGTGGAGTGCTATTATAATAGAATACTCTCTAGCATACTCATGCACACCTCTGCAAAAAAAGATGTTCCAACACAATTTTCAAGCAAATCACCTTCAGTTAAGAAGTTTTTGATTTAGTTTACTTATACTTATTATGATTTATGTGACCTTTGACACATGAAGCTCCCACTAGTTGTTCTGCAGTAGTAGGCCTGCTATGTTTGTTTTAGGCCCAGTTTTTATTTTTAGGACCTTTTTAGGCCCTGGCCCTGACGGGCTCTCTGGCTGTTCCCAAACAAATTACTTGTCATTTTTCGGGATATATGAAGTCAGCAAAAAATCTTACTTACTTCTGATCTTCCAAGCAATGATCTAAATCGATTTCTGAATGCCATCACTGAGTGTCACTTGAAGAAATCATTTCAAAATGAGTTTAGTCTGCGAATGAAGCGGAAGAGAGCTACTTTCTATCCGCCATTGCTGAAAAGAACGCTGAAGGTGGGTTGCACATGCGCACAGAACACTTTCATCTGGATGAGCTCCTTCGCAACTTGATGGAGGGAATATTTACTGCGAGGGACATCGTCTGTATGTCTGTCTGTCTGTCTGTTTGTTTTCAACAATTTTGGAGACCTCGTTGGTGCATGCGCCATGGTAATGTCACCTTTTAGTTACAGGGCATTCCCTGAACAAGTTGCTGTTGACTTGATCACAATCGTCAACATTTTGACAACAAGTTGTATGAGTTAACCCAGTGCACAGCACTCTTGTTATTATTTCCTGAATGGTCAACTCAACTCATCAAGGAAAAGGTGACTTGGATTTNTTTAGTACTAAGTGCTGATCCAAGTTTCTTGTAAAAAAAACATGTAGAGAAAACCAAATCGAGTCCGCGACCCCCTGTCATGACGCTCAAGTGATTGGGGCTCTACCTGAGATCGAGCCCTGTCCACCTGACTGTTCTGGCTGCAAAGTCAGAGGATCACACCACTGCACCACACCACTTTCAAAGTACTGTCTTTTCCTTCGTTAGTCAAGAGGCAAAATTGGGAGGTTTTCAAGTTCTGTAAAGCAGAAAATCTTGGAACTGGAGTTGACGTACGGGGGACCTTCTCAGTGTCTTCTACGACAGGTCCTCTACCTCTAGGATGTGGTCGAGGACCATGGAATTTCTCAGAAAAATAAAAGCAGTTTACTTGAAAAGCGTATGAGGTTGCCAGGGAGTGACATGCCCCTCGATAAGTTCAATGCATCGGGTGGGCGTGATAAAACAGCAGTGAAGAATTGCTGTGATTTAGGGAAGAATATGTGCTGTAGTACCTGGTTGAAAGGCAAGATCTGACGCTGTTTAATTTTGCCTTTTCCCATAATGCTTTGCTTTCCTTCAAAACTTCCATTCCAGACCATCTTCCTTCATTCTATTTGTGACGCTAAATTGGCCGCTTATTCATTCCGCATATAAGCTTTGACAAATTACCTACATCACCAAACGATGCATTTCGTTTCAACAAGTGGCCGAACTTTATTGACGCATTCCTAAAGACAAAATACAGCAGCAAAAATGTCAGGTGAATCGGTCAACCAAAGTCAGTCGTCGACAAAACAGAGTTCATCTGATTCCGTATCTGGGAGAAAGATGTCAGATCCCTGGAAAACAAAGCCACTGCTTATCAACAAAGACTGCGACAGTATGCTAAATCAAAGTGATAGCCAGTCGAAAGCTGTCGAGGCTCTTAGCCGGAGTTGCCGAGAGTCTAGTGCTGGTTCGAGTTCAAGTTTTGGCATCTTTAACTTGTTCAATTCAGCAAGCCAAGCAACACCACTAGCTGCTTCAGAACATGCTGCTTCGAGTATCTCAAAGGCAGAGGAGACTTTGAAACATGAAACAGTGAGTTGGCTAGGTACCGTAGAAAAATGAGCTCTCATGTTAAAATGAACTGTCCAAGAAGTTTAGAAGGGGACAAAGGTTACAAAATATATATCCAGTCTGTATCGAAATTGTCTTCTTTCTATCAATTCCTGCAACTTGCCACAAAGAGCATAGGTTCCAAATCTTTAAAAAGACTGGTGTAAAATTCAGTGACCTGTTTCTTTTAACTGAATGACTTCAAAAAGAAACTTTAGATATTTCTCTATAATTCTACCGTTGGACTTTTCTGAAATCTTCAATATTTTCAGAATTAGAGTGTTTTTCTTCTTTTTCAAGAATTTAAGGAACAATTTTCAAAAAACTTAAAACCATCGTGTTTTCTAAACTGTTTGATGCAATATGAAATAATGTCGTAGAAAACCATAGTTTATAGATGCCTACAATATGGTATCAAGCAAAAGTCTGTCACTTTTCTGGTTTATTATTTAGAAATTTGATGACGTTACATTCTCAAATGAATTAGAATATAGAAAACGCTGTCATTTTGAAAAATATTCAAAATTTCTGAAAAGTGCAACGGTAGAATTATAGATAAGTATCTAAGGTTTCTTTCAAGCCATTCAACCAGAAGAAATAGGTCATCGAATTAAAGATTTGGAACCNTCCGGAACTGTTTATTTTAAGTTTAAGAAGGGGGGAGTGGGGGGCACGTAATCAAAGACCGAAGTAGTGCAATTTTATGATTTGTCCCAAGTATTTTGGCCAAGATTGTATGCTGCCACAAAGCAGTTTTGGCGTTTGTCGAAATATGCGGTCAAGAACAATGTTGTAGAGTTTTGATTTGCGACACACTGCGACGGTCTGCGACAGCAAGATTCCATTGGAAATAATGAAATGGCCGCTTTGGCCGGGTCTCAAAGTAGTTCATGAGAACGGCAGAGAACATGGTTTTGGCGCACGCACTTCAAGCACAGTAAGAGTAAATAAAGAGAACTAAGATCCATGAGTAGTTGTGAAATTATCATTCGTCTTCCCTCTGTTAATTGATTAATTCTTTCCAAAGCAGCACACTTGAAACACACACTAACACGTACAAGTCACGGGTGCAATAATACGAAAACAGCTAGACAACGTACTACAGTTCTGTCTTCCCCAAAAAGCTCACATAACAGATAAAATCCAAAAGGGCCAGTTTACAAAGATAACCCTTAACCATCGTCTTTCTGAGTTCCTGCACAACAAAGCCAATAATTCTACTCAATTCTGCTACTGGGTGTCCCAAAAAAGTGCTCCTGTTTGAAAACTCACCAAAGTTTGATTACATAGCTGACCTTTGAATTTCTTGTTTTTTAGTAGGTAGAGTAAAGACCAAAATATTTCCCAGGTATAGCTGATGGATCGGGTTAAAATTAGCTAATTCACCTCCTGTTAAGGCTGCCTAGTTTTGAAGCATATTGCAAAGAGTACTGGCGATAACAAGATCAATTACCCTTTGTATGTATACAAAGTTTCTGATTTGGTCATGACTATCCGGTAGGAGCGCAAACTATCATCGGAGACTTCAAGGATAATAACGATTCTGAAAATTTTGGCTCTTTGAAAAACTCACCATGTTACTTACAGAGAATAACTCAAAGTAAGGTTTTGTATCATATCAAAATATATTTGGGTTGTCGACAAAAGAGATCAAACAGGCAGTTTATGATAGGTTTGATAATCAAATTTTGATGATATTTCAAGGACACCCACTAGCTAAATCTTTGTAACTTCTCCTATTCTTGGCAGGCCTACATTTTTCACAGGTTTCAAGCTCCCACATCCAAGGCATGTTCACAGGCAACAGCAGAACTAAAGTAGCTATTCTTGCGTTCCTTTGACAATCAAAACAATCAAGATTTCTTTCAAATTCAGCCAGCGGGATCTGATTTCTTTCAATTGAAACAATGATAAATATAAAACAATACAATCATGATTGTTTTGATTGGCAAAGGAACCCAAGGTAAGTGTCCACCAGGGACATATCTTTCTGTCGTTACAAAAAATTGCTCTGATGGTTAAGTTGCAATGCAAGAACGAGAAACCAGATTGTAAATCTCTCCTGATTCTAAACCTTAAACTTCCCTTGCTGTAATAAATTAGATGGAAAGTGGTCAAATCAAAATGGTTAGAATGTTTTACACCTTTCAATGGCGTTCCTCCGAAGGATATTATCCTCTTTCTTGCAAACTATTTGTGTGTAGTGGTTCCAGAAAAATTGGAACTTCCCAGTCAGGCTTATCTTTCGAGTTTGTTTAACGAGCACAGCTATGCAATTCTACTCGGCAGAGGTACTTGCTTTCAAGATTGAGGAAAGGGGGAGCTCTTCCTTGTCTAATCCCCTCAACTAAAACAAATCCTCTGCGGAGAAGAGCACATGTGGTAACAGGCAACCTATGTTGATTAGAGCGCAGATCATTGAATGTTGATCTTGAAGAATCTAAGTATTGTTCCTCAAGCTTTTAATATTGTTGGATGTGCAGACAAACTGCTCTTCCTATCTTTTCCTCTTGAGAATAGTGTAATGAACATGCCCCAGACCGTTACATGCGTTGCACCATTGACTTTATTGATACCCATTTTCTTAATCACATACGTGCCGATGAAATAACATTTGCCATAAGACGATCAGCTAAATTTGAATGAGAATAGAAGATACGACAAGAGTCCTTATTTGAGAATGCTACTGTTAATGGCTTTATCTAGCCTCCGCCACAGAACAGCAACCGAGGAATTCCTCCGCACAGACCTGCAACGTAGGCTGTTAATCCGAATTATAGAATTAGCAAAGTTCAGATATTTCAAATCATTTCCAAGGATATGAAACGCATGGAGATCCAACGTCTGGACATTGAAATAAATTTCATTAGGTCCTATTTTAGGTTCCTACGCAAAGGTTTAACTTGAAATCACATAAAAAATGATATTTTCAAAAAGTACTCAAATGCAATGGTAATGAAAAGGCATCTGCATGTATTTTAAACTTGAAAATATACTTGAGAGACAATGAACCAATTGGCCTGTTTTCATCTAATAAAGGCCAAGACGATCAAATTGGTAAGTCCTTTTGACATATGTTTACTTCTTTACTCCTTACAATTTCCCAAGAGAAGTTCTTTGTAAAACATATAAATCAAATGTAAGCACACGAGTAAGGCTTTTGGAAAATCACTAGTTCATATATTTCAAACCGTTCGTTCCAGAGAAATTAAACATTTTCAACCGGCAGTCTTTTTCATAAACCTTGCGGTTGAAAACAGAAATGGGATTGGTTGACTGTAATTGGTTGATCTCACTTTTGTCATTGATTTTCCTTGACTGTGACCATTCTAGTAGCCTCTTCTCAAATAAAGAACCCTAGCATAAAGTAAATACGATTCTAAAATTGACAGTGATATCTAAGGAATAATTTCTGCTTCTCACGTCGCTTTCGACAAAGTCTTGATTAATTTAAATGCTTGAAAGTACCTCTAACCCATATTAGTCCAAACAACTACGAGTGTGCAAGAAACCTCCTGTCTATTGGACCCAAGCGTGTTTCAAACTCTCAACGATGGATAATGACACAATACGCCTGAAACTGTAGGCTGCTAAGAAGGAATCCTTGCTCTCAAATGCCAATGTTTCATCCAAAATACAGTGTAAAGTTCCTCCGCGTAACACCATTCAACACGACATTAAATTGCTCCGCACAGACTAGCTGTTGCTACAGAAGTGAGCAAAATGTTCTATGCCTCTCAAGAGAATTCTGTAAGACAAACAAGTGCCAAGGAATCACTGTTGGGTGTGAAAAACGCCCCAGTAACGTGATAGCATTAAACCGAGGGTACANAAAATACAGTGTAAAGTTCCTCCGCGTAACACCATTCAACACGACATTAAATTGCTCCGCACAGACTAGCTGTTGCTACAGAAGTGAGCAAAATGTTCTATGCCTCTCAAGAGAATTCTGTAAGACAAACAAGTGCCAAGGAATCACTGTTGGGTGTGAAAAACGCCCCAGTAACGTGATAGCATTAAACCGAGGGTACAACCATGTCCTCTTCAAGTAAGGTAATTATATTCCAGACTGATGATCATTCGGTCTTACGACTTTTCACTTGATAGGTCGGATGTCGGTTCAAGACTGCCACAACTCTCGCTGGTTCTCACCGTCCAGTACTCTTCGGCGTGAAGCATCTGATTGGCACACCATACCGTTGTTCGAGCATCTCTCGTGTGGGAAACCAAGCTTTTGACGCAATTGGCCAATGCTAAGAGATCTGAAAATTTAAAGATTTGATTGATTTTGATGATATTGTTATTAAACTTACAGGACGGGTGTAAGATAACAATGAAAACCTCACCTAATCTTGGAGTTATCAAAACTGAAGATGCTTGGCTACGTTCAGACAAAGCGACAACAGACAAATGTGTCTCTTTCTTAGCCTATCTAACGCCCATTACACTTACATCTGTCATTTAACTTTAAGTAGCGATCATTACAGGGGATCTTTTAACTGGGAATTTTTACAATTGCAGACCTTAAAGCCAGCAAAGAGTTGTCACTTTTACGTAGATTTGACTTCGCAGAACTTCATTTGAGGAACTTAATTCCCACGCAGTCGGAGGCGTGGATGATTACTGAAGTGCACAAAAGTTAAAAATTATATAGTCTACACCGACTCGCATCTTTCTGCCTGCTTCATTCGCCTCGTATCACAGCTAGACTGTCTGGTCGCCATTAAAAGCACGCTTTAAACGGCTCGGCTGGCGCCTTTTAAGCTGCTGTTGTTGAAGCGGTTTTTTGGCACATCCGGTATATGTAGTACCCGGGGGAGGTACTTGGTCTACGAACACACGAGGAGGTGCGGTTGGAGAATCTGAAAAGGCACCCTGTCCTGGAGTTAAATTCCCGAAAATGATACCCTGTCTCGAAGTAAAATTTAAAAAAAAATACATTGTCCTTGAATTTCTTCAATGAAAATTGTGCGCTGCCCTAGAAATTTTTGTTAGAAATCTACTAGAAAATGTGAAATGCTGCTATCCAAGGCGTTTAAGTCTTACTTGTGAATTTCAACTGGCCTACAATCACGTTTCGGAGTCAGTCAACCTGTGGAGTTGACTGTAGAAAAATGACACCCCGTCCTGGAGCGGGAATCCTGAAAATGATACCCTGTACAGCGGCACGTCCCCGAATAGAAAAATATACGAGTACCCCCCCCCCCCCAAGGATGTAGTAAATGTTAAATGTTGAAAATCTGCGAAAAATCGAAAGCGGCACATATGCCATGGAGCAAGAATAGCATATGATCAGACTTTGTATTAGGGTGTATTTCTATGAATAAAATAGAATTGAATTGAAGAAGTCGCCCTGTAAGTGCAACACCAAGAAGTCCAACACCTGACAAAGTTCGTATGAAAATGGGAGAGCGCAAACGTACCTCGATCATCGTATGATTTACAACCATAGCTTCCAACATGTGAACCTGGACTATTGTTGATTTCATCTTTTCTCAAATTTTGCAGCTCTCTTATGCATGCCAGCCATCGATCTAAAGCTACGCCTACATTTGAATGGAGAGGTGATCTACCAAGCCTTTCGATTCTACCAATCAGGGACTCGACCTGCAAAAGAATACATAGTTTTAATAAAAACAAAAACAATGAACAGTTTGCATTTGCAATCTCACCTGGCCGTTACTATTAATATTATTATTGTTATTGTTAGAAAAATGTAGAAAAACTATTCTTGTTATATTTTATATTTTATATTTTATATTGCTATTTGTTTATATTTTATTGTTATCCTTATATCATTGCTATTATTGCTACTAGTAATGTTATTATCATTATCAAATTTTTTAAAGTATTTATAAAAATAGCTCTAATATACGAACTAATGAATACCAACTATTTACAACAGAAAAGAAATTACCGTTCATAAATGTTCACGTAAAATACCCAGATGAACATAAGAAAAAGACAACTTGGAGTTCTTCTACTCTTTTCTTTTAATCACTTCTGTTGTTCTTGACGCGTTTTGATTCTATAGTCATCGTCGGAAGAATGAGTATTTACATAATTGTATGCCCCTTATGTAGCCTAAATACCCTATTTACAAACTCAGTCTCACAAATAAAGATTGAATGTTCGTTATTAACAAATTTTGCAACGGCAGTTCTCTCCATTCCATTTTTATGCATGCCTTAAAGGAACAGATGGAGGGGGCAAATTCTGTATCATTTTTGCAGGGAATTCCATAATATGCTGCCACGAAAAGATAAACCATTGTTGCCATAGTAGTTGTTTAAGTTTGGGGCAACATCAGCAGATTCTTTGATCTTAAATTATAATTATTGTCCTTTTCGTGGAACATACCCCACAAAAGAGAAGAATTTTGTTGGTTAAACTGCTATAAGCCTCAAGCATTAATTTCTGCAAGCTTCTCATCATCTCAAACATTCGCTATAGAAGACGCCGCATTTAAAGGACAAGTCCGTGGTTGGAATAATTGTTCATAAAATGAAAGATCACAATGTTGTGAATGGTGTGTCGTACTTTTTTCCAACCTTCTCTGTCTTTTCTCTGCGAAATTGCGTATTTCAATATGTGAAATGAGCGAAATGACGTCATTATCCATGACGTAATTTCACCCATTATGCCTTCGACCTGAATGAGGCTGTTTTCTTATAGAACTCTCATAGTAATCGAACCTCCAAACCGAGGCTAGCTGTTTTTTATCGCGTTTTACAAAATGGCGTCGACATTGGGCCTAACTTACGAAAAATGTCGTACGAATCTACAACAGAAAAAGATCTCAAAGCGTCGAAAGAAGTAACAAGTGCTGTTTGGCAGTTGGTAACGTTGCTTTTTGACATTAACTGTAGAAACCCCGGACTTGTCCTTTCAGAAACCATTTTTTCACACCTTAACCTAAATGCTTCTTATATCTCTTATATCTATGATACTTTTCATTTTAATGCTGAAAGTATCGTAAGTTTCTAACTTCTTTTCTGGAAAGTCCTGGACAAATAGGTTACAACAGAATGTGGTTATTTATAGATATATTAGCCATATGTGTATGTTACGAATGATTGTCAAGAACATAAAATAAAATTTAGGCTAAATCTGTTAAATCTAAGATATCTTAGAAGAGATTTCATGAACCCTGCGTGAATTGGAATGCTACCAGACCATCAGACCAGGACCTAATGTAGACCAAAATACAAGAAACTCTATTTGGGTGTGAGCCTCAAGAGTTTATTATAAGTAAGGGGCTAATCATATTTAAATATCAGCCCACAAGTTTCTTTTGGGTGGTTTCCTAAATGCGGGGCCTTACTGTATCTCAATCGACTTTTCACTGCCCCTCGTCAGGATTTTTTATCAAGCACTGACAGTTATATTTGAACATGCAATTTCTCAAACAGATTTCAATTTGCCCCGAGAGTTCGAGACAATGGATGTCAACTGTACGAAAATCGTTGCAACTGACTGTTAATAGCGACCGACCGACATGATATCCTTCTGGATAGAGGTAAAATGTTTTCTGTGTGCATGTGCTGAACAGCACAACAAGGAAGGGTGTAATGCTGTTACTAAGTACATTTTTGCTACATACATATCTTGCAGGCACAACTGACAAAAGAAGAACATCACTTTCGCACTGATGGAAAGTAAAAACAATGCAGTTATTTTAGTCAAATTTTGACAAGAATAAAATGGATTTTTGCAACAATCCGTACTGTAATCAATTACAGTAAAAACCAACATACAAGAACCACAACTTTATAAAACTTTGGCTGAAATTTTGTAAGAAAATACCTCTTAATCATTCTACAAAAGAGCTCGGATCGAGCGTTATTTTTATACATCTTTTTATGCGATGTTCGATGGAGTGGCGCCAGAGCTTCTATCAAAATTGTGCACATTCGGAAATTCTACAAAATGTTGCAAAATATCGCTTGATTCTGAATCGTTTCAGAATAGCAAAATGATATATTGTATTGAAACTTGAGAGAAAGATCTTTCAATTCCTGCACAATGCATGTCATAGAGTTTTTTAAATGAACATGCCCCCTCGATTGAACCATTTCAAATTTTCTACCCCAGACTTAAGGACCTTCCTTGAAAAAAGCTCAAAAAGTTATGGTTCTTATAAATGGGCTCTTCCTGGATGACAGTTTTNGAGGAAGGGTGTCATGCTGTTACTAGGTACATTTTTGCTACATACACATCTTGCAAGCACAACTGACAAAAGAAGAACATCACTTTCGCCATGATGGAAAGTAAAAACAATGCAGTTATTTTACTCAAATTTTGAGAAGAATAAAATGGATTTTTGCAATAATCCGTACTGTAATCAATTACAGTAAAAGCCAACAGACAATAACCACAACTTTATAAAACTTTGGCTGAAATTTTGTAAGAAAATACCTCTTAATCATTCTACAAAAGAGCTCGGATCGAGCGTTATTTTTAAATATCTTTTTATGCAATGTTCGATGGAGGGGCGCTAGAGCTTCTATCAAAATTGTGCACATTCGGAAATTCTACAAAATGTTGCAAAATATCGCTTGATTCTGAATCGTTTCAGAATAGCAAAATGATATATTGTATTGAAACTTGAGAGAAAGATCTTTCAATTCCTGCACAATGCATGTCATAGAGTTTTTTAAATGAACATGCCCCCTCGATTGAACCATTTCAAATTTTCTACCCCAGACTTAAGGACCTTCCTTGAAAAAAGCTCAAAAAGTTATGGTTCTTATAAATGGGCTCTTCCTGGATGACAGTTTTAGTCTACTACGAGTTTATACCGTAGCTCTGTTACTTTTAAATATGGATTTGGGTCTGCAACTGTTTTAATCCTTCTGGGGTTACTTTCTCATACCTCGTCATAAAACAGTATCGTTCTTTCTCAAGTTGCTGCGACACCCTTAGATCAATATTGTTCTGGATACTGCGAACTCCCCCTTTTATAAATGACAATGAAAACGACGTTAACTCTGATTGGCTCGCTGATCAATGGAATGGGTGAAGCGCTTTGGGGCATGCGCGAATTCACAATGGAAAAATGAAGGACGACGACCCTGAAATCGGTAGTACGCATGATCCAAAGCACTCAAACGGGGGTCTAGCTCTTCTGGAGAAAATCCGCAAGACTTTCAGTGATAGTATCCCGAACGAAATACTACAGAAACTCTTACAAGCATAACGATTCACAAAAATAAATTTATAGTAACGTTCGGCACAAACTATAGTGCAGTGATAAGGTATGAAGACAAATAAACAACAGCTATTATGGAATACAAACCTTATCATGGACTTTAATTTGTTCGTGGATCATTTTATCAACCCTGGTAGGATTCACAGGTACTCTTGAATGATATCCCCCACCATTTGATGACGATCTTCGTCTTGATGGATAAATCTTCGATAGTTCTTGCTCGGCCTAAATAATAACATGAAAACGCAAATCAGTTCTAGATCTTGTAATATACTGAAAAACATGACGATTAATCGGCGAGTTCACAATCGATTTTCATGGGGCTTCTAACAAAATTTTAGTTGAAGCCTCTACTTATAATGATTAAAAATGCTTGTTTAGGTTTTTCAGATTCAATGTCCTCTGAAGCAAATAAGGCTACACTTGTGGGATACCTAGAAGCCAAACTTGCAACGGGTTTACTATTATCAATGCACAGCAAATGATTTAGCACAAGCTTGTTTCTGTAGAAAATGCAGGGTGATTAAAAAAATGTCCCCTGTTTGAAATATCATTACAGCAAAAGCACTTGTGCTATAATCATAAAAACTGAGTTTTCTAATAGTCAAAAGATTGAACTATCTTTTGTATTTTTTTGGTAATTTTCAAAGCAGTAGTCCCTTCGTAGTTTCGAAAGATCTAGGAAATCAATGACAAAGAACAGTCGGAAAATGGCCAAACACGCACGATCAAATCTGTCACGGCTTTTGAAACCAATTCCAAATCCTTTGGAGGATTAGCATAACTAATAACATGCTTAACTGACACTGAGAAGAAAATTGAAAGTAATATCTTATTCATTGCTTTGAAAGGAGGAGTATTGAAATTAATCAAACTGACATGCTGCATTTCTTTTAATCTGAGATGTCTTTGATGTTGCGTTTTCGGCCCTTTTCTGGTTGTTCTGCAAACTCATTTTTTGAGTCTTTCCAATTTACCACGGGCCTTCTATTTTGAAAATTACCAACAAACTGCACAAAATACTTCAATCTTGTAGCTATTAAAGTGCAAGTACATTTGGTGCAATGATTTCTCGAACTGGGGGATATTTGTTTTGTTCACCCGGTACTGCCGGTAACATTGCATGCATATCCACTTTGAATGTGACTGCTTTGTAAACCAATTCCTTTTCCATAAGACGTGACTTTTCTTTCATCGCAAACACGGTTTTCTAGAGTTATAAAACAAGCGTGCCCTCTGGTTGTGGCTGGGTGCGGTGTTTTCGTTGGCGTTTCCCCGGTTGTAGCTGCAGTTTAGTGTATGCGTCTGGGGGTTCCCTCGTGCGGCGTGTCCGCCTTATTTTTAGGGGATGACCATCGCTACGGATCTCTTTGGGAAGTTCTGACTGCTTTTATCTTGCAAAGATACATTACATTTTTAATCGATATATTTTAAAAAATTGTAAATTTTGTAAAGTAGGCCTAAAATAATGACGATGATGAAGCGCTGCCTTTGATCTATTTCAAATCGCACAAACAGAGCACATGGTTTTGAACAATTACAATTTGACACATTGCTAAGCCGGGGTAAAATATATGATACTGGTGGAAAACATAGCTGTTTCAAGAAGTATAATAAGATCAATTAATTCAATTCAGATCAAGAAGCATCAAGGGAGGCGTAATACCCAAAACAACCATGATGTAAACGTTGTAGAAGTAATCCTTAGTACACTTGAGGTGGTCTATTAAAGATCAATTTAAATAAACCCAAAATTATATTTCCTCAAAAAACAAGTATGCCAATCAGATTAGAATAAAGTCAGGTTCGCTTACTCGATGAAGAAATCACCACAGGGGTCTAAGTATAGCCGCTGAATGGTTAATCTCTTTGGCCCACAACAATCTGGTCAGCTAACTTTACACAAAACGTAATCAGAATAATAAGAGTGCAATCGTGTAATGACTTAAGCCACTTGATACATTCAATTCAACTGGAATTTATGGTCAGAAATAGAACATCGCGACAATGAAGTGTACAAGAGCGAAATAGGGATTTTGTTGGACGCAGTCTGAATTGCTAATCTTGGTTTTTAAGATTACTCTAGATGAGCTTTCTAGGCCGGATCTGAACCTTTACTAAATTCAGAGTGATTGGAATAGAAGAAACAAGTATCCAGCTATCTTCTCAAATCACACGATGACGCAATCATACAATCATCTGATGACTGCCTTGTATGGAACAGCTCGGAACATGAAATTACTCTTCAATTCTATTCTATGTACAGAGGATACGGCTAAATAGAGATGCGTAAGCAAAAAGATATATATTTTACACGACCCAAGAAAAGCAGGACTTATCTACCTTACACCGTTTAAAATGAAAAGTTAAGAGGAACATAGCATGTAGACTGAAAGACAAAAATCAAAGGTCGGAGCATTACATCATTTTACGGTGCTATGTGAGCACTACGTGCTAAACATAGGCATGAAAGCTTTCTTAATCTCCCTTTACCAACAAACTGCCTTAATTTGCATATCTTGCTATCTTAAAATTACGTACAAAAAGTTTCATTTATCAACAACACAGCATCTTAAATTTTCCATGAAGAAATGGGATCCAGTTTATTACTTAAATTCAACAGAATTACGGGCTGGAGGCTACTGTATGTTCTATATTCATAAGCCGTATAACCTATAAAATTGCACAATTTTTGTTTCAAAGCCACACAAGTTATCAATTGTAAAAATATCTTTTGTGCAACTAAGGATATCTTTTATTCTATGAATGATTTTACATTAGTAAGAATTTTTGTTTCAAGAGCTTTTCTAAATTGTAAAGGAAAACTTCTTGGAGAAGAAATTGAGATGGAAAATCTCGGATATAATTTCTGTTCTCCTTTCACAAAGCACTGTACCATGAGCTAAGAGTTGAGCTATCATTTAGAATTGCATATTGTTGAATTGTTATATTGTAAACTTGCATATTGTTAAATTGTAAAATTGCAAAATATTTACAGCTGTTTCCTCAGAAATAAAACACTGCCAAAAATCAATATTCAACACAATGACAATGTTTTGACAAGCTAAGACATCATCAAATTTTCTCGGTGGGAAAAAACGATTAGCATCTCTGAAATTACTTTGGTCTTCGACAGAATCAGCAAAAACATAATCTCCAGCAATCAAATTTTGGCGATGCATCTCAATATGTACATCTTTTAAGGATATATCAAAACAACAATTAAACCACAAGAGCGAAACAAACCTTTCTGTATTCTCTTTCCAGATTCCTCAGTTGATCTAAACATTCATCCAGACCAGACCCTAACCTCTTTGCTGCAGTCATCATGTCTTCTCTGGTTGGTGTAATCCGCCCGTTCCTTTGCTTGATGATAATCCCATTCTTCCCTTTCTCTTCAAAGTGTACCTGGTGTTTCTTCCCTTTGATATCATGCCTTGTACCTTCATCTATATGGGTAGGTGACACACCTTCCCGACCATCAAATTCCTTTCCATTCGGTGCTTGGTCGCTATTGGGATCAATAAACTGAAGGGCTCTAATTGCATGCATGTTCTGTCGTTGAATCTGGCCATGCTCAGGTGCATGGTTGTTTTCGATGCCATTTGAGATCACGTGATTGTTGTTATATGAATCGATGCTTGTGAAGCCTGACCCGTAAAAAGGGGAATTCTCCTTTCTTGGGTGATGCTGTAAGAATGATTGGTCAGATGGCACTGAACAGGGGGATGTCAACATTGGAGATCCATTGTGTCTTCCCGCGAGGATATCAACAGGGCTTCGATTGTGATAAGGTGATTCCCTGTTTTCGTGGCTACTCGAGAAGTATGGAATGCTGTCTTCACTTGGTGTGGACGGGTACGAGCCTTTTGGAGAGGGATTTGGTGACCAGATCTCGTGGATACTTCTGTTTGAAAAGCTACTTTGATTGTGATTGTCATGTAGTTCGAGATTCAGGCTGAAGCTTGATGACAGAGAAGACATGCTTGGAGGCCATGAACCAACACTTTCGAACCTAAAATATTAAGAGTGCAGAGACGTTATGATGGCGGAAAATCTGAAAATATTAGACTCTGGTAAGGTCAACAAAAGAGTGTGCTGAAAGGATCCTTTGCTTCAGCGAAGAACCAGTTTTACGCCTTAAGGTGACAAGCTTTCAAAGCCCAAACATAAACAGAAAGCATCGATATGTCCTTGTTGGGGAGACAAGATACGCTTCATCCGTGGAAACCCATGCTTGCACCCGTGCAGTAGGTTAAAGCTCGTGCGCAGTAGCGTTTTGGGGTCGAAGCTCTGACGGGCGCATGCGCTTTAACCCACTACACGGGGGACACATAAGTTTCCTCGGACAAAGCGATCTCGTCTCCACAACAAGTCCCGTATGATGCATTCTTTTCTACTAATTTGACCCTAAAAGTTCTATAATTTGAAGGAACATGGAAAATCGATTACTTTTCTGAACTTTATATTTCTTACAAAAGAGCAATTTTCACAGCAAAATTTAGTTCTGAAGAAATTCAAAAATTGCAAAAATTGGAGATGTCGTCAGCTCAGCAGCATACAAAGAAATTAAACTTACATCAAGAGCCTTTTTTGTTGCTATACAACTGCAACAACAACAACAACAACCACAACCACAACCACAACCGCCCATCGATAAGAACTGTTCAAAACCAGGCAAGACTTTTGTGCCCAAAGCAAGCCGGCCCCAATTAGGACACAAACAATAAAATCTTCTTCTTTTAAGGTCTTGCGACAAACCTAATTTTGATGATCAATTTATCATTACTTTACAGGGCAATTTGGAAATCAGTATTTAACTGTGCACTTAGGAAATCAAAGAAAAGAAACTGCCAAAAAACAAAGATACGAGAAAAACTAAACAGAACAGAAATTGTATGCAGGGGAATTTCTTAAGGTGGAGCTCTCTCAGCAGGTAACCTAATCGAGGAGAGAGCATCTCCTTTTAGTAAGAATGTCCAACGATCCATTGCGTTATTACTTGATGGCTGGTTTCAAATATAATGAATTTTGATAATTCCTTTTGTGAGTAACCCAGTCCACAGCACACTTTCTGACTTGCTAGTGATGATGATGGCAAGAATACTGACCACTCTTAAAACTCCAAAACTTTTGCACATGTAAAAACGAGGTCCAATTCATCATGTAAACAATAAACATGAAAACTGTGCAAGAATTACGATTTCACAAGCTACTATCATTAAAAACCAGCTTTTTTACATATATGTCTTTCCCAAACCCTCATCAGGGGAAACAACTCGTTACAGCAAAAAAAATACTAATTTCATTGACATGATTTATAAACTAGAAATGTCAACCTTAAATTTGGTCTGTTGCATCCAGGTGATTAACATCATTTTGCTGCTGTAGTTGATTCAAGAACAACTTTTCTCGCATAAAGTGAGCAACGTCTTCCTCGGAAAAACTGGATACCGGTGAGCTGTGTTGTTTGCATTTAAAAACGAACATGCAAATTATCATCACCATCGAAAAAGATATTTTCAAAACAGAGACCGAGAACTCAGCCATATCCTGGGATTTGAATCAGAGACAGAAAACGAAACATGTCGGTAAAGCAGATCAATGCTGGCACGTAGTCGACCGTTGGCACATGAATGAATGAATACAGCAGGACACTCAAATTCAATTCAACAAGCGACGTGCAACGAACCAATCAAGACAAGCCGAAGACCGACCGACGGACAATAACGAAAATGTGCTATATTTGTTCGCCAACAACAATGCATAAAAATGGTGGGGTATTAGAATTAAAATTGGTCCGAATGTTTTCTTCCATATCTCGCGTTCGAGAAGCGCGATCGACGAAAGGAAAAACGATTTCCAAGGGCTTACATAATCTGCTTCTCGATCAGGATGACGATATGAATCTATGCAGTTTGCATGCATTTAATTTTTGAGGAATGATTTTGGTATCCAATAAATGAGTAAGTCAAAGGTGAAAAAAATATTAAATAAACGATTTTACATTCAGCATTTGAAATTTTCATAATGATTGTCAACTGTCGTTTAGGAGTTTCAAAACAATTTTGACTATCCTAGAACAGCTACAGCAGTGCACAAACCAGTTGCTCAAACAAAAGGTGTACCATATACCGGGTGAGCCAAAAACATTCCCACTTTTGAAATTCATAGCACCAAGAGTATTTGATGGATTGGAATGAATTGAATTCTGCTTGATAGCAAATACGTTGAGGTAGTTTTGTAATGTTTTCTCCTTTTTATGAGCACTGATAACATTTGGTGAATTCGACTTTACGAAAACTCCATGGTTGCAAAATGCCTGAGACCTAAAACGCTTGATCAAGTCTTCACAGAACAATCATGAGAGTATATCTATTCATGTGCGAAGGATATCTTCTTCTTTCTGTTTTGTTTTCTAAATCATGTGTAGCATTTATGTACAATTGTATGTACTGTAGTTTAACTCTTATTTTTTATTTAATGTCATGGGGTAGTCATAGTTGGTTGCTCCTTGTGGTATTGTTCTTGTAGTATTGTTGAGTAGTCTGTAGGTAGAGTAATCCGTAACAAACATGTACTGTAAATTTCTAAAGGTATATAAAAAAAGATATCTTCTGCACATTTATTGCCATGGGCTTGAAAATCTTCAGTAAATATTCAACAATATATTTCTTATAACTCCTGACTGAGGTAAAATGCCATTGTACATTGTCCTGTGTGAGGAGATTTCTTATGATTTCATAAAGTGTTTTAGGATCTTTTCCAGGAATTTCGCAACCAAGAAATTTTCGTAACGTTGAATTTACCTAAATTTTTAGTGCTCATAAAGATATATAATAGAAATTTGGTCTTTTGGCTGTCAACTAGAATTTAAATCATTCAGACCCATAATCTACTTTGGTGCCATTAATTTCTAAGAGTTGGAACTAATTTCTGGCTCACTCGGTATGTAGCAAAACTTACACATCATTGGCTTCCCCCAATGATGTTGGCACATCTTGAACAGCATGTTTTGAATCTTCACGAATTTCATCATCCAGCAAATTTGAAAGCAAATGGTAAGCAATGTGTTGTTTTGATGAATTGTTCTCCTTTTCAGCACCTTGAGTCACAAAGCGTATGTCCATCACAGGAGGAGCATTTCCATCTGAATTTGGACTGCTGTGGGCCAGTGAAATAGGCACTGAATTCATCATTCCCATACCGGTGTTCTCCATTGAGTCAAAAGGGGTGAAACACAGACCAGAATCAAGGCATATTCCAGAGTCATGCTGCAAAATGAAAGATATACATGTTCATGTCAGGACAATATTTTAGCACAAATAATTGAAAACTTACTGGGTGTTGTGTCAAAAGACACACTACACTTGAATGCTCAATGAATATTGCAGCAATAATATTTGGAAAATGATTTCATGATATCTAATAAGACTGATTAGATATCAAAATTTACTTGACATTAAAGTTAGTTGAAGGAGATAAATAGCTAAATCAAGAGCTGCATATGCAGGTCTAAAATTAGCCAATTGTATTTGCTGATTTCGACACATGCGTGCATATGGTTTAGCTAAAGCAACAATTGCGTGCATAGGCATCTCTTAGTTCTATTCATAGATTACTGTACCTCTACTTACAGTAGCTCCATCCACTAACTTTAATCAGCCACTTCATTATGAAATTACGAGGGATCTTCTTGAGAAGGCTCCTTTAAAAATTTTCAAATATCAAAAATTATAAACACAATTTTGTCAGTCTTCTAGCCACACAGCAATGACTTGAACACCTTTTTGCATGTTGTCCTATGATCTCTA
>REGL01000903.1:63546-79426 GCA_004194395.1 Aurelia aurita complex sp. Pacific | reverse complement strand
CACTTGTGCAAATTCTGACGAGCAACTCATTGAAAGCTTAATGCACAAACCATAAATGCATAACATTTTTTAAGTATGAAACGCGCAAAATAAATTGTAAATTTATCGTTTTTAGTCACTAAAATGTTGGTAAAACGACCAAATTTTCGGGGAAAAAGTCCAAGAATGTTATGATCGAAAGCATTTGTCTGAAATTTATTCGTCCGAAACTTTTTGCGCCTATGTGTCTATTTTTCCAACAGAAAACACTTTTCTTTCGATTGAAAAAGGAATTTTTTGCAGAAAAACGAACGAAGGACCTAGTTTTTTGCCGAAAAACCTACTTTTTCATCAAAAACTACGTTTTGCGATCGAAAAAGTGATATTTCATGTACACATTTGGATTGCCATAAAGTAGCTATATGAGGAAAATGGATCAATTCAATTTTTTTCGATTTTTCCGACAAGAATGGAAAACTGACGAATTTTCCAACAACATTTTCACAGGGGGGGCCCCTGGCCCCCCCCGGCCACGACGCCACTGTCTTTCATAACTCTCCAAAAAGTATTATCTGTATTTGGAGAATTCTTGAAGAATTTCTTGAATATTCTTCAATCTCAATGTGTGAAATGCCTGTACTTTCAGCCAGAAAATGCATACTGCAAGACTATAACAACAAAATCATTGGCCTTTTTTTCTGCTGTTCCTGTTCCCTCTAGGACCAGTTACACTTACAGGAAGCTCGTAAATTTTCTTTACTGCAAATAAGTACAATGCCATATAACTCATTGGAAACTCTTCTTATTGTGCATGAGTAAACTAGTCACTAGTCTGGACACAGGCCAATACAGTAGCTCATACTGTACATATCTAATAAGCACATCATGTGAGCAATATCATATACCCCATGCAGAACAAAAGCACTGCAACAAAACATCAACCAACTTCCTAATATGCTTGGACTTTATCAAAACATCAATACAGTAGATGAATTACAGGATAGCATGTCATTTGCTCACAACAAGAAAATCACATGAGGAAAGATTGTTTAGATTTTCAGCTGTGCAAATATTGTTTCGTCTGGAGTGATCTTTCTCCACATGAACTACAACAATAAAGCATGTTCACCATGAAGAAAATCATTTCCCATTCAAAGGAAGGTAACAGCAGTATTGCTTGCACTGACGATAAGCAAATGTGCTCTTCTGGTTAATTTTCATTGCAGCCTGGTCTCCAAAATGTTGTCTAAAATAAGCTGGTACAAAAACCACCCAACTCTTGTGTAGGCAACATGAATAGACCCATTGTGACTGTGGTAATTATTAAAAAGTTTTTTCCCAGGTAGAAATACCTAACATTCCAGTGGTTGACAGTTACTGCAAATACGTAAATGGAACAAAATGCTATTTGTTTCAATACAATATTTTGTATGCAGTCATTTTTCAGAAAGAAAGATTATTGTTATGTCCATTGTCAAGGTACATCTACTGTACACACTCAACAATCACATATTGGTAGTATAATATGCAATGTACATTCTGGTTTCCATTTGAAGGGATCATACAGCAAAATGTTGATAAAACTATGGTAAGACAATTCAAACTCCAACAGTGGGCATGAAGAAGAGAGAGAATCAAAGCTGATGTTTTGTAAAACAATTCTGTGTTCAAATCCTCTCTTTCACTTTCCTGGTCAGGTGCCAAAGTGGACTGCTGTGGCCAACACAAGAGCATGCTAGCCAAGTTTATTATTCTGCTCATTGTATTGATCGGAAGTTCAACTCGTATTGCACAATAATTGAGCAGCAGCGACTATAACTGTAAAAGCACTTTGAAAAAAGAGCTGTAAGTTATGTTATGTGCATACCAAAGTCTAAGCCAGGTCTAAGCTATGCTTCATGTGCAAAAATTTACCATAAAATGGAGCAATGAAATCAGGATATGTTTCAACAGTTGGTAAGGTCAGTAAAACCACAGAGTATGAATCACTTCAGTTGTATCTACAGTATCTTCACCACACAACCCTATGCAACCAGTTTAATCTCTTGTATGACCTACTGTAGCAACACTTTGCTGATAACTTAAAGGGGTCCCTCAACTATGCAATATTGCAGAGAAAAAAGATTTCATACTACACTCGTTAATCAATGACTTGCTGCAACCAGATTGGAAAGTTTATATTTTGCGCATGCCAGTTAAGATGGCAAAAGTAAGATTTTCATGGAAATTTTGCAGTTTCCACATATGAGAATTAAAGGTCTAAAACAATACTGTAGATAGTTTGCTTATTGCTGACTGCAGGGTTCAGAATGACAACCACATACAGTAAATTGCTGCATTTGTGCAAGATACTGTGTCTGCTATACAAACTTTCCAGCCAGTATATTTTCAGATATTGTGTCTGTCCTGTGGTGGAAGCAATTCAACATTCTCATGATAGCTAACAATGTACAATATGTTCAATTATGTTGTCTTTCACTAACAGTGCTTGTTGAAAGTGGCTTTTTCCATTGTTGTGTAATATGGTTTACATCTTGCAAAAGGTTTCCATGCATTCTTTGAAGTTACAATTACCACTACCAGTTTCAAAAAGGAGAAATCTTTTCTATCCTTAGCCACTTCTAAAGGCCACTTAATGCCATACCCTAACTTTGATTGCAAATTCATTATCCTCAACAAGCATTAACTTTGTCATAAAATGCACCTCACAGGTGGACAAATGTACCACATGTGAATTTTATTACTGTACATCTATTGCAAATGGGATATCTACAAAACATGTATTCTTTCAGTGTAAAGCTTTCATTTTTTGTTTTGACTGACAGAAACAATTAAAGATGTTACTTCAAGTTAGTACTTATAAATTAATCAATTATCATTAATTATGCCATAAATGCATGTAGCAGGCATACAGACATGCCAAATGTGAATTTTATTACACATATTGTACATAGATGAGTGTCTATAAATATATCTTCTTCTGATGATCTGAGTCCAAAGCTCTGATTCTTACTTTTTAGAATGATATAAACACCAAAAGATATCATTTCAATCTGGGTAGGCCAGAAACCTCCATATTTATATCAAGATAGATGCTAGAAGAGTCAGATGCAAAAAATGGAAACTTCTCTTAGCACACTTTTCCTTTCTTAGTGTGCTAAGAAAAGTTTAGGTTTTTTGCATCTCAAATTTTCATCAATATATTCATATCAAATAGATTTCTGTGTGTGTATCTACATCAGGATCTAATTAAAATTCAAGTGGAAGCCAGTTAACATCTGTTCCTTTCTTTCCTGGTTGCTGTTGACAAAATCCGTTCATGATTAATGCCCCTCTCTGATTAAAAGTACAAATCGAGGGGCCTCTACTCAATACACTGAGCACCTGAGGATATGGCTGCTAATGGGGTCTCGATTTTAGCAAATAAGCCAGGACAAGACAATGACATAACTTTTTGCAATGATAGATTCCAGGACAGAAAAATTTCAACATTACGCTAATTTTTCTAGGATAAGTTGAAGGAACCAAAAGAACGACAACTCTGGCATTTTTATTGCACCTTATTCCATTCAGCTTGTTTTGTACATCTAATATCTGTTCCAGGGCAGCCTGGAGGAATTGCACCTTATTCCATTCAGCTTATTTTATACATCTAATATTTGTTCCAGGGCAGCCTGAAGGAATCGGTGTGACATGCCATCTGCCAAATACTTGCACTGATTTCTTTTCTTCTCTCGTTTTTCTATTGTTTAGAGTAAGTCTGTCCACCAAATATTTCTGGTGGAAAGGGCCTTGATTCCGTACTGCTGGGACAGGTCCTGAAACCAGTGGTGGACACTTTGCCAAATAATGGGGGTGGAGCTATTGTTTCAGTTTAAAAGCACTGTTTATTTCTATTGTTTTCTAACAAAATATGTTTTTTCTAGCCAACATTGGGGGCGATCGCACCCCCTCGCTCCCCGAAGTGTCCACAACTGCCTGCAACATTTCCTTTTGCAGGCACATCTTTGTTGTTTCCTTCATGTTTAGACCCCCTGGGAAAAAATACCAAAACCACCTTTCCACTTACCTTCCATTGTATCCTTCCTCCTAGCAAAATTTTTAGAATCATCAACAAACATAACAAAACAATCACTCATTGCCTCTTCTTGCTTTTTAGCTGCTGGAAATAAGAACAAAGCTCCACTGCAAGGCCTGTGAAAATAAACTGTGCTCCATTTTCTCGCCATAAACATGTGTTTCGTGGTGCTGTTTCAGGTCATTTGTGTGGTGAATATCATATGATGGCCTATCATAATTTCTGACACTAAACAAAACAAATTTTTTGAGTCCTGAACAAGCAAATTCTACAGCCAGAGCCAACAGAAGCTATTTTCCGTCAAAACCTTGCGGTGAATCCTTTACCGCGGTTATGCCAAGACGGAATTCAAATAAATTTCCATCGGTGCTATATCGGGTCAATGAAAAACAATTGAAAACGCTACCAAACAATACAAGCTGCAGGCCTTGAGTTTCCGGTGGCCTATCAAGGAGCCCCTGGAAAACACTGGAATATTTTGAAACAGAAAGGTAAGCGGGCACTTGTCATACCTTACTTTTAAGCTCTGCAGTTAACGCGTTCTTCTTCACCATATTTTGGTCTTCAGCTCCACTCTGGCCACTGTCATTCTGGGCTGAAAGGGCCATGATATTCACAGCTCCCTCTGCATTTTTTCCAAATGTTGTCCTAAATTTTTGTGCGTCAAAAAGTTTTGAAGCCTGGGAACCAATGATCGTCACCAGTTTTTTTGCTTTACTTGTCATGGTTCTAACGTCAGCAAGTTTGGTCACGTGACTATTGGAACGCTACTTTGCATAGTACCCTGGAAAAATCGCCCTTGGGACAGCGTGCTTGGAGAATGAAATTTCTAAAAGGTTATAAAAGCTGATTTCCAGTCAGTGAAATTTTCCGAGCGAGCGGAATTTCTATTGTCTGCGAGAGAAAATGTCGCTCTGGAATTGAACGGAAATTTACGGGCTGAGCGACCTGCTATTGTCTCAAATTCCGCTGGAAATTGGATAAGAAATTGCCGCGAAACTTTTGATTTGGCTGTTTTCTGGTGAGCTAGTCTATTGCAAACATTTAACGTAAATTCAAAATGAATGTCTCATCTTGGAGATTAGCCTTTGCACTTCCTTCTGGTACAAATTAAACCTTCATATGTTTTGGGATTGCTGTTAACCCTTTTTCCTCTGCCAGTACCTACGGTACTTGTAAAATAGATGTTCCAACTTCTTTGGAGATAAAAAAAAGTACACAGCGTTGCCAGTAGAGTAGTATCATAAAGTCTGCCGCGGAAAGGCCAAAGTATTTAAGAAATTTCCACTAAAAGGTTTGGATGTGAGAAATGTTGCAGGGGCTTGCAGGAAGTGTCACAGTAAACCAAGGGAAAGCTACTGTGAATGCCAATAAGCAAACCCTGAATTCATTGTTAGAACAGTCACTATAAGAAAACAAAAAAAGAAGTTAGGAAGGTTCTAATGTCCATACGAATTTTCCTAGGAAATTAGACGAAGATGCTTGGTTGTTGATCTTTTTTCATTCCAACACCTTGCATCTTGATACGAATCCCTCCTTTCCTACAACTGCACTAACACAGGGCTCATGAGAAATAACTTCCTTGAAAAATTGAATTCATCAAGCATCCAAGCTGCAAGAGAAGGGGGAACTTACCACACATTGCAATATTTCAGCCTCATTTCAGCCCCATGTCCATTTTTAATCTAAGAGTTTTTCAACTCATCATATCCTTGAAAAGTTTTCACCTTTATTCTTGTAAATATCGATTTTCACTTTGTAGATATTTCCTATTCACCATCCTATAACCCATTTCAAGCAACAGATTTGTTCAATGAATCTGTAAAACAGGACATTATTTCCGATTTAAAAGAATGTCTGAAAATTTCTGCCGATGGATTTTGGTCTGCAAGATTTGGATGATAATGTATGCTCTCTACAACATGACACACAAAGTCAATGTCAATAGGCTATACAAGTGGTAAAACCTGCATTTTTAGCAATCTTCGCTGGTGCTAACAGGTTCCTTAATTAATCACAAATGAATGACAAACAATTGTTGATAGACTTTATCTAAATTAAAAATAATCCACTCTATGATATTCTTGAATTGACATCGGATAACTGAAGATCAAAAGAACATGCAAAGTATCATTACCAGCAAAGTTAGATTCTCTAGCGACAGAGGCTTTTGTGGACAAGTCATCAGCGACTACTTTAAACTTAGAAACTTTCACGGGAACAAGGCCAAAACCGATGGAATTGTTTTGAGATATTACTAAGTAATTTGGGAGCCCTTTAGATAAAAAAAATTAACTCTACACTTCCTGCATTAGAAATATAAGAAACGCATAAGAAACTTTGGTAGCAAAATGGCCCAAAAATTTAAGAAACTGCCTACCATCACCGGACCTTAGTTTCTTATAAAAGTGCATTCTACTTCTGCGATCCCAGCGCTTGGCGCTAAAATGCAACTTCACCTTTCACCTTCATCTTGCATTTGTAAGACATGCGACAAAATAATAAGAATAGGAATATCAATATTTGATAAAGTAGATATTTGATCCTATCTTTTGGATAATTTGGCAGGAATAAACTTTCGCGAATTTCATAATTTAGGAAATGTTGATGAACAAACTTTAGCGAATTTTGGCCAAAAACGAGAAAGTTTCTTCCCGCGAGATTTTCTTCCCTTGAAGCATTTGAGGTTTTAAAGTAATTTGTGTTTAACATTAACAAGTAGCGTATATTACAATCCTGAAAAAGGTTCAACCAAATTTTAGATATTGTTTATAATTTATTTGATAAAGAGATGTCATCGAAAGAATTTAGACGCATCCTTGGATGCTTCCTTCTCATAACCTGCGTTACATTGTTAGTTTTACAAAAACTTCTAGAGCAAGTTGAAGTTTGTGTCAGCCGTCGTCTAGGGTTTTGCTCGACCTGATCAACTGTAGAATTTCAAAGATTTTATATACCGGGTGAGTCAGAAAAATATATCCGATGTTTGAAAAATCGTACAGGATTACCTGTACAACCAATTTGTAAAATTATGATTCCATGATCTTACTGAACTTTCAATTTTTTCAAGATTTGTGTCATAATTCTAGGTGCATCATATCCCTTTGAAATTAAGAAGTACCGAAGTTCTACTTCTTGATATGCCAAAAACAATTAAGAATGGCTTGATTAATGGGAAAGCATGAGTCACTCTAAAAATATTGCCGTAATAATATGAGTCCCAGTATGAGCGGTCTCGGTCTGGTGGAATAGTCTCGTTTTGAATAACGATTACTGGGACTCATCGTAATCAGTCTAAGAGCAATCCATGGGCTACGAAAAACATTCGTTTACCATTTCAAATATCGAAACATTGTTCAGATTGAGCCAGTCTGCAATCACTTACAATTTAGGAAAAGCAAATGGAAGCTAGTTTATAGGGATTTTTACTGAGATTAAGATAACGCATTTTAAATTATGAATATATTCTTAAAATGAAGTTAAACTCAGACAGACAATGGAGCTGTAATCTTTCAAATCAGTGTTATACCGGGTGAGTAAAAAAAAAGTTTACACGTTTGATGGGCTGTGGAACAAAAAATATGTGGCCGATATTAGACACTAAAATTTTAATCTATAAGACAAAGGTTAACTTGGATAAGAAAATTTTGCTAGAAAAATGCCTGTAAGGGGTTTGAGTGGGAATCGAGAATTCCACATTCCATTCTGGCGCATTATTTATGTGGCATTGAACTTTAAATTCAATTCAATAGTCACTTAAAGAAATAGAATTTTGATTTCAATAGCACGTAAATCATGGATCAGAATAGCAGGTGGAATTATCGATTCCCATTACAGGCATTTTTCTAATTTGTGGGTCTTAAAGATGAGTAATTTTACCAAGAAAAATTTTCTCATCTAAGTTAACCTTTGTCTGATAGATTAACATCTTAGTTTTGAACATCGGCCACATACTTTTTATTCCACAGCCCGCCAAACGTGTAAACTTTTGTTGACTCACCCGGTAGCTTTTATGTCACGATGTTTCAAAGAGTTTAAACACTGTCCTGACTCCTCCAGTAGACTGATTGCAAGTTCGTAGTTATCGCTATTGATAAACTGATGGACGCTCAAACTACGACTCATGGACTTTCACATTGAAAATTAGGACGAAATCGTTTCCCTCGATTTTATGTTCGGATCTGGAAAACATAGCAACACTGTACGAAAAGCTGAATGCTCTAGGCAATGGCGGATGGCCTAAGTTGTCGGCTCAAGCCTATGATGATAAAACGCCTCAAAATTCAAGTTTTCAGTGTTGTTAACAATAAACAAAAGCCACAAGGATCCAGGTGAATGTTTCCTCGATCCAAGAATCAACGAACCTTTCACTTTCAACAAGGATTGCCTCATTTTGAAGGCCACTTAGCTTCCATCAGCTCTAGCCTCGTTTGTGAGCGAATAGAAAAATCGGAGCCCTTTCCGTCCCAATTTTTATGTGAAAATCCATAGGTCCCAGTTTGAGCAAAAAAATGTTTTCGTTGTTGTCGTCGGTGATTTTGCAATAAGTGGGACTATCTCATGAGTACACGTGTCTGCATGATAGGTAGAAAGATACAGGATGGGAACTGCCTGATAAAAAATTGCAGAATTAAATTGAAATATTTCTTGATAACTTCAACATGACAAAATATGGTAAAAGAATACGTAATATATATGTTCATATAGATATATAGTTATCATTTGACAGCTCATTCGTAAATCATATATGCTGATAGACAATTATCTCATAAGTTTGTGACACAGTTCAATGGTTCTATGATGTGGTCAGAAAAGATTGATCTTTTAAAGCTTGTATACAAAGTTCATTATATCGATGAAATATGAACTTGATTTTGATGGCAGTGCATCAAACTGCCTACCGTAATCATCGCCACTTTTGAATATAAACTAAATGCGCTACTAAATAACTCAAAAGACGCCAACGATATGCCACCTTGAAATGACAGTCATAAATGGCTATTTCTATATCCGAGAGAAGAAAACGTCCTTACGATAGCTCCAAGTCAGAAGCATCATTTGTATGAAGGAGACTTAACATCTTAAAGGCGTAAATATCGTTTCACCGAGTGTCCAGGGCTTAAAAAATGAAGTAGCGTGGTAGCGGGCGCTACCAGGAAGGGGGTCGAAATGCTCAGATTTCCGAGGAATGAAAGAGGGGAAAAAGAAAATCAAAAACTCATGTGAGGGAAGGAGATCAGGAACAGGCAGGGACCAGGAAAAGAGACGAAGGAGGAAATAAAGGAACTCAATCTCAGAACGTTACCGTCAGCAGTAGACTTAACTTAGGTGTCTGTTGCATTCAAAATTTGCAAAATCATCGCTGTAATGTGGTTTTCATTCGTAGATGTTTGGTAGATGCATCATTAAGTGCTGGAAAATTATAATTAAAATTCGACTACAACTATAGGTTTCAAAGAAAGTTTAGGGGGTGCTTTGCTTGGTACCGGGAAGAGAAAAAAATACTTTGAGCACTGTGAGTGTCCATACAAGTTGTTTGACTTTACAACAAGCTCTAACAGTTCTCTTTTTCGATTTATCAAGACATCACGTTTGACAAAAATGACAGCTTTACCGAAATGACCGAAGTGAGCACATGTCTTTTTGTAAAATTTGGGTGGTCTGTGATTTTTCTATACCGGGTGAGTTAGAAAAAAGAATCCCCGTTTGAAAGGTCACGGCTCCCAGGATATCAATACAATGATATCGGCAAATATATAGTTTAATGGTAGAAATGTTCAAATCTACTATAAAATTTATCTGACTGAAATCGGCTACTCCATTCTGAAATTATGAGGGATTTTCTCGAGAAAGCCTCTTCAAAAAACCTTCAAAAAGTGCCCAAAATCATGAACAGATTTCCCTAACATTTCTGCCTTACAATGCCTTACAGCAATGACTTGTGAACGCTTTAGCACGTGCTATCATCTTCAGGGGGATTCCATTCTCCCAAGAGGACAAAATACATGAATTTATGTGAGTGTCATCAGTTTTAGGAAGGAAAATGTGCTCATTGTTTTCATTAGTTTTTGCAGGTTTTTTGAAGGGGCTTTCTGCAGAAAATCACCCATATCCACGGGAAGGAATGGCCGATTAAGGCCGGGTAAAATACTGAACCTAATTGAACATATTGGCAATAAAACAAGACATTTTTCAATATCATTGCTTTGATATTCATGGAGCAGTGGTCTTCCAAGCGGGGATCCTTTTTTCTGACTCACCCGGTATTAGGAATACGATTCTAAAATGAAAAAAATAAAGCAAAACTAGCAAAACCTAATACCGGGAGAGTAAAAAAACGTGTACTATTTGAAAAATCATGAAGCTTGATAATGTTACTGAGCTTAAAAATTTCATTTTGTGCATTTGAGTCAAGTACCAAATCAATCTCAAGTTTGTTGGAATTTATGCTTTTACATAATTATTTCACTAACACAAATACACCAAAAGAAACTTACAGATCGGTGAGATCGTCAAATTTGCTGATTTTTCGGAACGTGCAAGTCGTTTTTAACCAGGAAGATAAAGAACGCTGCGGAGGACGGGTATATCACATTGCAGACAAGCGCAAGCGTTGGTACGCGATTGTGTCCCCATTTAGCTTGTACGCTAAATATTTTGACGCATTAATAAAACTTTTCTCACTGAGGAGGCTGCCGAAGAGCAGTGGCAATTCTGAGAGCAAAGTTATTAAAGCGTAAGTGTGTTTCCAATTATGGTTATTGAAACTCAATATTAGTATGAAGCTACCTAAGTACAATTTGGCATATAACACACGGGATCTCATCAAATCATTGGCTCAAAACACCAATGACCGAAAACATTATAAAACTTTTGATTGCCTGACTGACGGTCTAGTGTGTGGAATAGCATTCCAATTGAAATTAGAGAACTCCCCTTAATCTATCAATTTAAAAAAAATCTAAAAAAATTGTATTGAGCCTGAAAACGAAAACACGACTCCCTCGAAGAACAACATCTAGACACACTTATTTATGTATATATTCTTAAATCAATCTACTATGTATATAATTATGTATTTATTTTGTGATTTATTTTTGTAGCTGAAGGGATTACGTGTAAAACAACTGACTGACTGACTCATTGATTGATTAATTGATTGATTCTTTTCCCGCCTTTAGCCCCTTATTTTTGACTCACCGGTACATTCGTTCGATCATGCTCACTTCAGTTTACACACAACACAAGTACAAAGGAATGCATTCGAAGCTTATTAAGATCTCGGATCCGTAATAAGACCACAGCATACCTCTGACGACATGCAATTACTGGGGCAAATGAAACAAATAAGGTAAATACAAACTAAGCATTTACAGTTTAGATGCAACACAATTACTATCAAGGTAAATAACAGTAACTGTAATATCATCATGAAAATGGCGCTTATATTCTTGTGGTAAAGTCAATAAATTCGCCAATGCACCATTCCTTCCTTTACCTAACGCATACTTAATCAACAAAGTAGCTCCGTTCTCTGCCTTGAGTTCATTGCTCTCGTTGCCAACCTTGTCTAAATGCGACCCAATAAGTTTGACAGCGTTATCACTGGAAACGCGTTCCCACAATCCATCAGAAGCAATAATGACAAATCTATCTTCGTTTGTTAGTTTCCGATGGCTGACGACCGGTTCCGCTGTGAGATACGGTGGTGTCAAGTAGCTAAAGAGAGGAACAACTGGCCTACCGTAAACTACATTGATGACTTTCTCGTGTAACTCTCGGCTCCATTTGTATTGCACATCACCAAATGAACGCANACCTAACGCATACTTAATCAACAAAGTAGCTCCGTTCTCTGCCTTGAGTTCATTGCTCTCGTTGCCAACCTTGTCTAAATGCGACCCAATAAGTTTGACAGCGTTATCACTGGAAACGCGTTCCCACAATCCATCAGAAGCAATAATGACAAATCTATCTTCGTTTGTTAGTTTCCGATGGCTGACGACCGGTTCCGCTGTGAGATACGGTGGTGTCAAGTAGCTAAAGAGAGGAACAACTGGCCTACCGTAAACTACATTGATGACTTTCTCGTGTAACTCTCGGCTCCATTTGTATTGCACATCACCAAATGAACGCAGTGGTTGCAACTGGCCTAACAGACGACCACGTTGAATCACAGTTCTTTTCTCACCTGGATGTTCTGATTCAATTCGATGAACCTCACTCACGTTTTCCACGGTTTGATCCTGTGTTATTTGACTTGCAATCCATTTGCCCGAAGAGCAATGCTTCCCAACGACGGCTCGACAATCGCCTGAAGAAGATATTTCAAAGAATATTTTGTTGTATTTCAAAAGCATCACTATAGATACACAATTGTAATAAATATATCTAAAATAGAATCTGCGTCTTTACTTCTGCCAATACACTTGGTAATAAATTGTAAAGAGATTCAGATGCAAAAAAACGAGAAGATTTAGCACACTGAGGCCTTTCTGACTTGTGTCGTCATCAGAGTGTGACTTTAAACAGAACTGTTTAACGTCACACTCTGATGAAGACACAAGTCAGAAAGGCCTCAGTGTGCTAAATCTTCTCGTTTTTTTGCATCCGAATCTCTTTACAATTTATTATTAAGTACCTTACCTACCAAAGTACATTTGGTATATGTGTCAGCCCTTGAACGAGATGGAATCACTGTATATGTCTTAAAGCTGGCTTTCCACTGGACAAATTTGAGTGTGTTTTCGTATCTGTTTCTTCTGCACAGAGCAGGAACTGTATAAACGACATCATTGGAAGTGTTTGGCTAGGCAAGCTTTTTGAGACAGTAAATCAAGTGTTTAGGTCCTTTGAAAGAAAGTATTAAATGTTGGCTTTTTCAAGAAATGCTGCAGGGAAGAAGGGCCGATTTTGTAATACAATAGCAACAGTTGCGTTTGATTGACACCTCACTTCAAAGCAATTAGTGACTGCAGACAAAGGAAATTCTCTCAACCAATAATTCAAAACAAATAAAGCCGCAAAAGTTCCCCCGAAACTAGAGGGCAAACTTTCGCCTTGTGCAAGTGAAGGATGGTTTTTGTGAGAAGTTATGTGCTTATGACGAAAGAAGAAGGGTAAATCTAAAGTTCTGTGTGGCAGATTTTGTTTATTCGATTCAGGAGCTGTTTTGTAATCGTTTCATTTGAGCCCTAAATACGTGAGAATTACAATGCCTTCTGCTCGACTTCTGAATCAAATAGACAAAATCCGCCGCACAGAACTTTAGATTTACCCTTCTTTTTTAGTTATAAGCACAAGCTTCTCTTAAAAACCACATAGTGCTTGCAAAAGGCGAGAGTTTGCCATACAAGTTTTGGGGAAACTTTTGCGGCTTTGTTCATTTTGAATTGCTGGTTGAGAGAATTTTCTTTGTCTGCAGTCGCTAATCGCTTTGACTGGAGGTGTCAATCAAACACAACTGTTGTTATGGTATTACAAAATCTGCCTTTGTTGCTGCAGTTACCTTGGATTCAAAGTTACAAGTTTTTGTGCATATTTATGCAGTTTCCAGTCTGTCTTATTTCTGTGAAGGAGCCATACTACATACAGTAATTGCCACATGTCAGGATTAAAATGGTGCTTTCACAGAGGAGGCAGAAACAGAAGAAACACATTTGATACCAGCAACAAAATAATGAAATGGAAATATTGTTGTATTGTTATGTAAATCCAGTGGTGGAAAGNGTTACAAGTTTTTGTGCATATTTATGCAGTTTCCAGTCTGTCTTATTTCTGTGAAGGAGCCATACTACATACAGTAATTGCCACATGTCAGGATTAAAATGGTGCTTTCACAGAGGAGGCAGAAACAGAAGAAACACATTTGATACCAGCAACAAAATAATGAAATGGAAATATTGTTGTATCGTTATAAATCCAGTGATGGAAATTCAGTTTTTAGCGGGAGGGGGGGGGGGGCACATGTCAACTAACTTTCCAAAATGTCTTCTCTCTGATTTTTTGACAAGAGTTGGGGCAGTTGCCCCCTCAAAAAAACCACAATACTTTCTGCATCATGAATCTCATTTTTCAATGATCAAAATTTCCTACAACTAATGGGACATCCTATCCATGGATCAAGGAAACAGGATTTTCCCGTTATCTATGCTTCCAGATTGAATTACATTAAACAGTAATATTTTCAGTCCCAATTTTTCTGTTAAAATAATCTGTTGACCCATTCATATCACATAAAGATCCATTGGGGAGTTGTAAACTTGTCGCACCTCCCTGATCAACAATAAAGTACTTTTCTCATGGGGATTTGTATAGTGACAGAGAGAACCATCATACTGTAAGTTTGCAACTCGCAAACAATTTGCAGGTGAACATATCATTTTAGACAAGAACTGTGTTGATCAAAAAGTTTTCTTTTTGACAAAGCAATTTTGCATTTTGAAAAAAACTTTGTGTTTCTCTGCGTGTTTTATGATATCTCAAAGTCTATGTAAGTATGCCCTTTTGAACATACTTGGGTATATCTGCAGTTTACGAGATTTTTGCCCAGTGGTCCTTCATACAGAGAAACCTCTTTTCAAGACCAATACTGTATCTGATCAATTATCTTTTTTCTTTATGGAGTAGATATACGGTAGGCCTCATGCTCTTTAAAAAGAATGCTGTTATCAACATTTTTGAATTTCTATGAGTTTACTGGTTTTCTGTTGTGATTATTTGTAAATTTCCCATTTTCATCCTCACCTGTGCTAGCAACGTACAATTCATCTTTCTCAATTATTGATGAAATTGCACAAGAACCTGCTAGACCAATCAGCAATGATTCATCTCCATCACCATTTGGGATAGCTTCCATACATATATCCCTGTCCAAGGACATGAAAGCCAACTTCAAAAGCTCATCATGAGAAAAATCTTGTTTTGAATTGTTCAAAAATTTACAAAACCTATCAGACCCAGTACCCAATCTTTCCTGTTTCTTGCTAAAATCTTCTGGGAGCGTAATAACTGGGTTATCTTCATGTACTTTGCCAATGATCTTGTAATTCTTGGCTGTATTGGGGTCCAGATTATTATTGTTAACTTTGGCTAGTGCACATGAAATGTAATGAGGCAGTCTTTTCCTGATTGTTTCTGAGCAATGGAACCCACTGTGCCCATCAAATATTCCAAACATGTAGGAATCATTTGTTGGGAAATGACATTCAATGTGGCGATCTTCTATTGGTTGGTTTGCTGCAAATTGATTTGTTTCGAATCTTGTAACAATCCCTTCTTTAAATTCCTTTGAGAATTGATCTTTGGAGAGTATTTCATTCATGACTTCCACAGGGAGCACAGGTTCTTCCTCTTTCAGTCGTTGGCGTAGCAATTTTCGCCACCAAGGTGGTTCTCTATTGTCACTTGTTGTGGAGAGATTTATGCCATCCAAAGCATTTACTGTAAGGCCTAGACGGTCTGTTAAATCAAACCACCAATTTCGTGTGTAGCTGAATGTGTAGAAAGAGCTGGCGGCGGCAATAACTGCAACAGCGGGCCATTTCATGATTCTGCCTGCGAGACGTTGTCCAGCAACCATCTTCGGGTTCGCATCTAATAAGGAGTTAGGTACCATTGATGAATACAGACGCAGATGCTTATGTCTTCTTCATGGATTGCTACATCTTATTTGTCATAAAACATCTTTATTTTGCTGTAAAACCAACTGAAACTTTGTTGATGTTTTTGCCCAGCTGGACAGCGCCATTTTGTTCTGTGAAAGACCGCTTATCGAGCCTCCAGCAACAACAACTTTTCAGCTCCTTCGCACTTTCTTGTAGC
>REGL01000903.1:44817-63351 GCA_004194395.1 Aurelia aurita complex sp. Pacific | reverse complement strand
CGTGTGTAGCTGAATGTGTAGAAAGAGCTGGCGGCGGCAATAACTGCAACAGCGGGCCATTTCATGATTCTGCCTGCGAGACGTTGTCCAGCAACCATCTTCGGGTTCGCATCTAATAAGGAGTTAGGTACCATTGATGAATACAGACGCAGATGCTTATGTCTTCTTCATGGATTGCTACATCTTATTTGTCATAAAACATCTTTATTTTGCTGTAAAACCAACTGAAACTTTGTTGATGTTTTTGCCCAGCTGGACAGCGCCATTTTGTTCTGTGAAAGACCGCTTATCGAGCCTCCAGCAACAACAACTTTTCAGCTCCTTCGCACTTTCTTGTAGCGGCAACCACTGATTTTAATAAATACAACAAAGGGCTTGATTTTTTGAGGAACACTGAAATAGCCCTGTCAGAGACATTTAATTTAAAGAAAAAGTTTATAGAATTTCACACCCACGTTTTTAAAGATTTAAAAGAATTGAGCCCTATGCTGTTCAATACGATATAATTTTGGGGAAAATTCCACCAATATTCACTTTTACCAGCGGCTTGAAGGCATTGGAATTAATTTTCCGTTTTTCGGGTAACAAGAATGATAACAACGAGACAGTGTCGTCTGCGACATAAACCCAAACCCGGGGTGAGATATACAAAGCGTGTTTTATGACGGTTTTACCCGAATTTAGAGGCGTTATTACGGTTTTTTGGTACATACGCACGACCCGATATCCCTGTAAACGATACGGTAGTTGAACTCACAGAAAACTCAAAGGATGAAGAGACAAATGTTGTCAGATCTGTAGAATTCGAGCAAATATTCTTCATCAAACAACATCCTAAATCACGAAAATATATTCAAAATTGGGCTCATTCAACCTACAAAAACAAAGCCCCGATTATTACCTGAGCTGTCATAAATAACAGAGTACAAGTTTCATCGAATCTGACGGAAGAACTTTGTTTGAGCAATATGAAATGGCTGAGCACAAACTTAATGTGTAGTTTGAAATACAATACGATAATATTGTCAACGATTGACAGATTTGCAGCAAAATGCCGATCCAAAAGGATTGTTGTCAAAATCATGGGAACGATTGAGTAAATAAGATGATGAAAAATGCCAGAAGAGAGCTACGGTGTGACTTTCTTCATTTGTTGATAGCTGCTAAATAAGTGAAAATAGCACCAAAATATATTTTTACAATATGTACATCATACATCTGATGAACAATGCTCTCGTGAAAAGTCTACGTAGGCTGGAAAAAGTCATGTTACATTTCACCATTTCTGATCGAAATTATGATAAAAAACATCAACAAATTATCAAAGTCACCTCCTTTGACGGTAAATTTCAAGCAGTCTAGCCTTTCTATCAAATTTTAAAATTAAAGACCTATTGCTTACCATGATCCTTTGCAAACCCCCTCGGGGTATTCTGCTATTTTTAGGATAGGGGTGCTCAGGCTACTTTTTTGGCTTCAACATTTGGGTAAGAGTTGTTTTTTGGTCAATCATTGGTACAATAATTCTTATTGGTTAATGAAGCCCTTTTTACAATTTACAAACAAAACGAAAATCAAGCAACATATCTATCAAAATTAAAATACTCAAGTATCCAAATATATCAGATGGCTTTGAAATCTATCAGTTAGGGCACTTTTCCGTATATTTAAGAAGCTCACTGCATAATTTTGGGTATGTAGGGTAGGAAAATAATTTTTTGGGTCAATTTCTATGCCAGAAATTATTGTTTTGGGTTGATGTCTTGTACCGCAGCATGAGCACTCCTATCTTAATTATACCCCAGTACTCCTCTGGGCCAGCCCCAAGTCGACTTTCGTATGATATGAAGGTAGTTTTTGGTCCAAGGTTCTGCTTAATGAAGATACCAAGGCTTGACTTTCTTATCGAAGTTGAAGTTACTTTTCCTAGTCGTCAGACTATTCGATCAAACTTGCACGATGCATTTAGACATCAATTCCACTTATATACAACATTTACAACTGCTAATTGGCTCAAGAAAAGTATCTAGTTTTGAAACTCACGGCAACAGAAGTATTTCACTGAAAATTAATCGAACGATGTCCTTCCAATAGCTTAACGATTGATGAGTTTCTTGGGCCTAATTGACGATTTTTTAGGCCTAATTCTTCATATTCAGAAATCAGTCGTATCGCTCCCATATTACAAGAAATTTTGTAAAAATTCTGGAGATCAAAACTCGTTCAAAACAGGCCTAAAATTTCCAGTGACCAAAATGAGTTAATAAACGTTTTCAATTGCCCAAGGTAGTAGCGGCGCTAATAGGGAGGTTACAGAACCAGGACAGCAACGGCAGTCAGAAGATGATCATGTATCCTCCAAACAAAATAGTGCTATATACTATTCGAAAGGCCAGGATGAAACATCCTTCTCCCGTTAAATGCCTTACAATCATCCTTTTTTCAATTGAAAACTACTACTTAAAATTGGTACGTTTAGATGTAGTACAGAACAAGGGATGTTGGATTTCAAAGCTGTGCAACTGGTAAGGACAACTGCACAGTCTCTTGCAGGAAGCAAATTTGCACGAAGAACAAGAAATCTCTCGAAGACAATGTTCTGAAACAAAAGAATTGTGATTTCGTACACTCCCTAATCTTCAAATATGACTAGGCACAAAACAATAAAACTATGTTCTTGGTTTCACTAAAACTCAGCTATTTTCGCAGGAATTTTTCGCTCTATACTGGATTGTCACTATTAATGATCTGTACCCGGTGCCCTAAAAAGGAGAAACAGATTCATTTGGGCGGCTTGGTGATGAGAATTCAATTCTAATTGTCCCTAAATCATTTTCAAAACGTTACATTATTTCCTTGTTTGTTGACATTGGTGCTTTGATAATTGAATATCAGTCTTGAAAGTTAAAATTCACCTTTACCACAAAACAACAACTGTGACATCTTGACCCAAGAAAATTGCCAAGCCACAGCAAAAATCAACAGAAGCCTCGCAGATTAGATCAGGGCTGTCACCATAGGGGGGTGTAGGGGGTGTGACACCCCCCCCCCTGGAAAAGTGGCTGTCGGCAAATCAAGCTCGATCCTCAATCTTTCATTTGCCGACAAATTTCCAGGCAAAGGTTGGAAGCCCCGATTCAGCTATTCTATTCTTCAGAGAACTGACACTACGATAATTTCAGACTGTAAATTAAGATGGTTTGTTACATTACGATTACATACCGGGTGAGCCAAAAAAAAGTTCCCACTTTCTAAAATTTGTAGCACCACAAGTACTTCATGGATTTGAATGATTCAAATTCTAATTGAAGTATTTTTGTGATTTTTCTCGTTTTCTTACGAGCACTGCAAATATAGGTAAATTTAACTTTACAAAAATTTCGTGGCTGCAAAATGACTGAAAAAGGGCCTAAAACACTTGATCAAATCGTTAGGACTCTCCTGACACAGAACAATACGCACATGCGTTTCACCTCTCTCAAGAGTTACAAGAAATGTATTCTCAAACAGATACTAACGATTTTCAATCCCATGGCAATAGATGTGCAGACGATATCTCTCACCCGTGAGAAATTGCATTTTCTCTGTTGTTCTGAGCGAGGAGTCCTTTATGATTTGATCAAGCATTTTAGGCCTTTTTCAGTCATTTTGCAACCATCAAATTTTTGTAAACTTGAATTTACCAATTTTTCCAATGCTCGTAAGAACGCGAGAAAAATCACAAAAATACTTCGATCTTTGGCTGTCAAGCAAATATTGATTCATTCCAATCCATTTAGTACTCTTGATGCTATGAATTTTCAAAAGTGGGAACTTTTTTCTGGCTCACCCGGTACATGTTGGGTAGTCTAACCGTTGCAGATGCGCAAATATTTTGCTCGCTTCGCTCGCACTACCCTACCCTGGGTACCAGACTCTAGCACTACCCTACCTAAGTTTACAAAATTTTTGTCGAAAAATACGATTTCTTTCTATAAACAAGCCAACAAGGCCCTAACAAGGTCCAACTTTACATCAGGAGAACAGACATGGATAAGTGATGCTAGTGTAGGAAGGGTGCTACCACCAGCATAAGAGTCTTGTGAAAGCTCTTGGTGTTCATATATTTTCTTATTTAGTATGAGGCCATACAGTGCTTGAGAAAGAATTGGATGCGCCTAATCAATCAGAGTGTCTCTAGCACTAGTTTAAATAAAGAAAGGATATTAAAGATCATAAAGGCCCAAAGGGAAGAAACTCGATACGTATGTCTTCTCTGTCGTTCAAGCTCTTGCCCTGCCCTACCCAATTTTGGTACCCTTTTACAAGAAGATTAACAAAAAGATTAACCAATAGCCAACAGTATTTTGGATGATGTATCAACGTAGCTTTAGGTTGAATTTTCAGCGACCACGCCCAATGGCCACGCCCCTTGTCGGCAAATTAAATGTCTACACCCCCCTTCCTCGACTTCCTTCGCAACGGCTCTGGATTAGATCATATTTGGTAGAACTCACAAATTGTACAGTTTTCTATTTTTCTTTAATTTTGCGATTTTCTTTCAATTTACTAAATTTTATTTTTCAGTTGCTTTCTTATTTCAATTTCAATGTGCTTCAAGAATTAGTTCTGGCCAAATGGCCAAAGCTTTGCTTTGATGTTGGAGGCAAATTTGAACTTTCAAGATTAATATATGAACTGCCAAAGCACCAATATCGACGAAAAAGATATCCATGTCAAAGTTAACTATCACGGAACGATTAGCCAATGATTAGCTATTGATTAAAGCTACACTTTCATCGCTATGCCCGATCAAATTCGTTTGCTTCCTTTGGGACACCTGGTACAATAAAAAAACTCCTAACAAACATTTAAATTTCTCTAAGGAATATTAAATCTACGTAGCTTTACGTTGAGCTCTCTTTCTCTATTCAGCAAGGTTGAAGTGTGTTTCTTGTAGGCATCATATTCCTAAAAATAATATGTAAAATTGATCCCTATTTCATTTTAAAAGTAAATCAAGAGACCATTTTAACCAATGAAACATGTAAATTTTCAATCGGTTAAGCTTTTAAACTTTAAGGACTTTTACTTTTCATGTTTATACTTATGATGAAGTATATTTGTACAACAGAAAATGAATACACAGGAAGATGGCTACAAGAGAATCTCGTTTGTCATCAGTCCATCGATTCATTTTCAATAAAGCCCTGATTGCATGGGCTGAACAAGCCTGGTTAAGCCAGTCAGCTCGTCTACCACTACCATGGTTGAAATGATCTGATTACATGGAGAATTCCAACACAGGCTGTGAAATGCGCAGGAATACTTGATGCGATAACATTAAAACCATCCGTAAGGAAAACACATTGCAGATTTCTCAGCCCGCTTTGCTGGGCCAGCCCGGTCTGGAATCATGAAAAAAATGTGTAGCTTTTAGTCTATTTTGCCGGGCTAAACCTAGCCTGCGTGCAGACCCAACTATCCTAAAGTGATAGTTGAGTCTGCACGCAGGCTAGGCTAACCCCGGTGGTGGGCAGGAGACGAGATTTCATCTTGGCGAGATGGCTCTTTTTACATATAAACGGATGATAGAAATTGCAAAGGATCGCATAGGAGGGTGATATCTCATCTCTCAGCTTACACCCTGGAAAGTGGGATGAATTCCCATATAAACAGTCCTTTGGAATAAACGTCAAACAATGAATAAAATTCAAAAATTACCCGAACCAACTGCATCTTTGACATCCTTGCCTCTTGAATTTCAACATTGAGCCTCCGTACGACAGAACTCGTTGATAATACTTCATTCTCTCTCCTAAAAGTTTGGTGAGATAAGATACATATAATTTTCAAAGTCTATTAAGCTTGGTATACACTCCAGGGTGTCCCCAAAAATTGTGCTCCGTTTGTGTGGCTGCTTTGGAGGAGCTGTAGCATTAATTGTCTTAGCTTTAAACAGTTGCATAGGCCACGCTTCAACTTAGAGTTTGACACCTTGGTTGAGTAAGTCTGACAAGTGGTTGCTGATTTATCGCAGATGAAAGGCAACATAAGTGGTTGCTTCAAGAGCAGCACTCCTATTCATTTCTAGCAATGTCAGTATTTGCTGCATTTTCAAAAGGATTAATAGTGTTGTCTATGTATAAGATAACACCGAAAACCCTTTCGGAAATGTACAGGGTGTCCAAAAAAACATGTGCGCTGTTTGAGTGGCTTCTGCGGAGCGGCCATAAATCCAATTGCTCTGTTTCTAAGATTTTTGACAGAAGAGACTTCAAATTAAAGATTGACACCGAGTTCGAGTAAATCTGAACACTAGTTGCTGATTTATGGAGCAAGAAAGCCAAAATTATTGGCTGCCTCAAAACCAGAGGATTCATTATTTTCCATTGCGTTAAAATCAACGAAATTGATTGAAAAAAAACATACCTAGACCTGTTTTCTGATGTTCATAAGTGAGACAGATAGTCATACATTGAATTTTGTGACAACCAAGAATATTGGACATATGTAGGGTTGCTATGAATGGAAATGTGCAACACAAGTGCTTCAGGCCATGGCATGCGTTCATCAGATATTTTGCTTCTCAAAAGTGATAAAGTCGTTATAAACCAACAATACTGCGTTCAGCATGCTGCTTGGTCTATATTCTTGAAGAATATGGTCATTGATTACTCCCAAATACGTCTCCTGGCATAACTGTAAATTTTAAGTTAAATCAATGCTAAAATTCAAGTTATAAGGTTAAGTACGGAGACGAAATCCTCTGGCTTTGAAGCAACCAGTGATTGTGACTTTCTTTCTCAATAAATCAGCAACCACTTGTCAGATTTACACAAACTCGGTGCCAAACTCTAAGTTGAAATTTCTTCTATTCACAAATCTAATAAAACAGGAAATTTAGATTTATGGCTCCTCCACAATAGCCATTCAAACGGCGCACATGTTTTTTGGGACACCCTGTAGAGAAAATTTCATATGATGGAAGAACCATTTTTTCAAACATTACTTGATTTTGACATTGCCGGAGAACAACAGAAGTGCTGTTTTTGAAACAACCACTTATTTGGTCCTTCCTTTGCCATAAATCAACAACCAATTGTCAGATTGACTCAAACAAGGTCTCACATAGACTGATGACGATGAGTCCCTTGTATCCCTGCGGTAAACCTGCTCAACAGGGACTCAGAATAGACCTTTTAGCTATTCTGCAAAAGAGCCTGGATCGAGCGTTATTTTTATACATTTTTAAACGCGAGGTTCGATTGAGTGGCGTTAGAGCTTCTTTCAGTATTGTGCACATTCCAAAATTCTACAAAATGAAGCAAAATATCGTTCGATTCTGATTCTCTTCAGAATAGCTAAAAGGTCTATTAAACAGTGAAAAAGCTGACCCTGTAATATGCATTAATCAGTCGAATTATGATGGAATCACGGCCTCGAATCTCGAATCACAACCTCTCATCTCGAATCTCGTCCGAATGGTATCAGTTGTTCAATCGAATCGAAAGCTCCATCATGGCTTGCCATCACCATAGTAATTCTCAAATCTCGCAATGTGATTGGTACTCTAGCAAGCCAAGAGTTTGGGCCTAAATAGGGTCAGGTTTTTCAGAGTAATATTATGAGTCTCTGTTGACCGAAGCACCATAATCAAGTCAAAGAGCAAAGGGAAACAAGGGACTCCAGTTCATAAGTCTAGGCCTTACACTCAAAGTTTTACAATGTCTCGTAAAGCTTATGGCTCAAAATATCGGGCCTCGAGCTGTAAATTCAAAGTCTTCCACATAATTTTGCACAATTTAAATCACTGTAATTTGGCCTTTGATACAACTAAAATAGAAAAAAATTTGAGGAGAAGTAGCACAACGAAATTTCGTGGCATTATTTTGGGACACCAATGCACACCAATGCATTATTTTGGGACACCCAGTATGGCACTGATTACTGTGACAACAGTGCACATTCGGTGTGCGTTCGTTTGTTCAGTATCTTACAGAATTAATCAAACTTACTTTGCTTTTTGCTCAAGGCTTTTAACTTTCTCCTTTTCCATCTCTAGCTGCTTTTTAAGATCAGTGAATTTGGTTTCATTATCCTGGAAACAAATAGAGAATACAGTTTGAAAATATACGGCGCTTTGCTTAAAAAATACCACCGTTCATAAGGCTCAATTCTTTCAAATCTTTAAAAAATTGGGTGCATAATTATCCCAGGGGGGGGGTACTTCATTGTGAACGTGGTTCGACCTGCATCTGGGCTTTTACAAAATAACCCATTCGTATGACAGAATATTCTAGAATTCTGAACCCATTTGCATGAATATGAGGAAATTTCTGACCCATGTATATCAATTTGTCGATTTGAAACAAAGGAAAATTTCGGTTGTTTGGTGCGAATTATCATTATGGGACTCATTGATGCCATTGATAAGAAAATTCTCAAAAAACTACCCATCAACCAGAATTGTGGTTAAAAACAGACCCATATGTAGGGAATTTCAGATGAAAAACCCGACGCATATAGCGGCACGTCCAGTATCATTCAACAATGAAATATCCCCCCCCCCCNTTGTGTAGTGAGGCTACTGTCAATTGAAAGTCTTCCACATAATTTTGCACAATTTAAATCACTGCTAAAAATAATTTGGCCTTTGATACAACTAAAATAGAAAAAAAGAAGTAGCACGACCAAATTTCGTGGCATTATTTTGGGACACCAATGCACACCAATGCATTATTTTGGGACACCCAGTATGGTACTGATTACTGTGACAACAGTGCACATTCGGTGTGCGTTCGTTTGTTCAGTATCTAACAGAACTAATAAAACTTACTTTGCTTTTTGCTCAAGGCTTTTAACTTTCTCCTTTTCCATCTCTAGCTGCTTTTTAAGATCAGTGAATTTGGTTTCATTATCCTGGAAACAAATCGAGAATACAGTTTGAAAATATAGGCGCTTTGCTTAAAAATACCACCGTTCATAAGGCTCAATTCTTTCAAATCTTTAAAAAAGTGGGTGCATAATTATCCCGGTGGGGGGGGGGGGTAATTCATCGTGAACGTGGTTCGACCTGCATCTGGGCTTTGAGAAAATAACCCATTCGTATGACAGAATATTCAAGAATTTTTCAAGAATTTCAAGAATTTCGGTTGTTTGGTGCGGATTATCATTATGGGACTCATTGATGCCATTGATAAGAAAATTCTCAAAAAACTACCCATCTACCAGAATTGTGATTAAAACAGACCCATATGTAGGGAATTTAAGATGAAAAAACCCACGCATATAGCGGCACGTCCAGTATCATTCATCAATGAAGTACCCCCTCCCCCCCGGATAATTCTATGATATTTTTCTTTGAATTGAATGACTTGAAAGGAACTTATGGTACTTTGCTGTAAATCTGCATCGGACATTTTTTGACTTCTTGATTTTCTTCAAAATGGCGGCAATTTAATTATTTTTGAAAAAAATCATGGACAATTTTGAAAAAATTAAAATCATCTTAAATTCTAAACCATTCGAAGAAAGGAGATCTGACCTTCCAGAAAACCATAGTTTATGGAGGTCTGCAATATGGGGGCAAGCAGAAATCTGTAGCTTTTCTGGTTTAGGATTTAAAAAATTGAAGATGCCATAGTCTTAAATTTAATAAATGCTGCCACTTTGAAACTAATCAAGATATCAACAAATATCCATGGTAGATTTACAGCAAAAACCCCAAGTTCCTACCAAGCCATTTAATTAAAAGATAACTGTGATAGAAGTTTACACGGACCTTTTTAAAGATTTGAGTCCTATCCGTTTGATACAATCTTGTGGAACAATGAAACAAGAAGAAACTGAGAAAGTTGAAAGTCCTATATTCCAATTTCGCAAAGCCTGATTCAGATATTGACACTTCGTTTTTTGCTTTAGTAAGTATAATTCTTGCTTATGATTTGGTTCTTTCTTGTAATTTTTTGTTCAAAAAGTGGTCCTCGCTGAATTCTGATAAACTGTGAAAGTCAGCTGCCTACTTTAAGCTTTGGGTCCTAAATTAATCCAAAATCTGGGGGAAGAACTCTTGAAGTGGTACTTCACTTGCCAATGCACAATAGGTAAATCCCTAAACCCCCCCACGTAAATTTACCCTACAATGAAGACGAGAGCCACTTTTCTTATGAAAATAAGCGTACCTTAGAAATTCGTTGCTGTGCTTCATACACTTCTTGCAAAGCTTTCTTTTGCTGTTCAGATTCCATAAATGCACCTTGTAACGTTGCTAATTCTTCTTGAGCCGACAAATATTTGTCTTCCAGTTCTCTTAGAGAACCTGAGTGAGAAATTGAAACATCAATGCATTGAAGATATCTGAGCATATCGAACCTTAAAGGAGCATTCTTTAGAAAAAAGCCGGACTTCGGTGAACTGTGTTTCTCCTACTTAGATAAAGCTCAAGCCGGGCTGGCCAAAACGAAACAGATATTTTAACTGGAACTGGGAATGGAACGGGAACTGGAATCCGAAAGAGAAAACGAAAATTGTTGATAAAGCTGGTCAGTTCTCTTGCGCGTAGTCCACCGTGGATACATGAATGAACGAATACAACAGAGCATTCAAACTCGATTCAACAAGCGACGCGCAACGAACCCATCAAGACTCGCTGAAAACCGACCGACGGACAATAACAAAACATGCTACCTTTGTTCGCCAAAAACAAAGGTGGTAGGGTATTGAAATTAAAAAAAATTGGTCCAAATGTTTTCTTACGTATCTTGCGTTTGAGAAGCGCGATCGACAAAAAGAAAACGATTTCCGAGTGTTGACATAATCTGCTTCTCGATCGGAATGACGATATGAATCTCTGAATGCATTTAATTTTTGAGGAATGTGCCTTTAAAATCTTAACTTTATTGAAAAGAAAAGGATATTGACCTGAAAACATTTTGTGTGACTATAATTACGGTAAAAACTTGCCACCGAAAGCTAAAATTACCGAAATTTTCGGTTAATAATATCTCCATCAGTAAAGAAAGGAAAGTTCATCTTCGTCTATTTTCGAATGTTTCACTGAAGTTCAAATACATCTGCACAAAAATCGAATGTCATGTCAACATTTCGTGTCTCTGCACTTCTTATGACCTTGAATCTGCGATCTGTTGCCATTCCTTCTTTACAAAATCTTAATAATCCTTTATCGTGTTGAAACTTTGTTGATCTTTGTTATTTTCCTCCAATTCTGGGCGACAGTGGTCAATTTTAAAGCAAGAAATTCGTAAACTTTCCATGCGGTTAACTTGTTTGTGATAACTTCAGTACCATATGCAGAGAAAAGAGATGGTTACTTAAACAAAATGTCTGTGCTATATTTAAATTTCTCGCTTACCGCAATTTTTGGATTTCTCTTCCTCGAGGCTAATCTCCAAATCGCTTAATTTTTTATCAGTTTGCTGCTTGATTTCTTCAACTTGCTTTGAAATAGTTCTGCAAAAGAAGAAGGACATATAGCTAAAATTTGGCTAAAATTTTCAAAACAAACCAGGTCGTACATTTCAAAAGATGTCAGCATGAAATAAACACTTGAGGAAATGGTTCTTGGGTTGTCTTGTCGAAAATGCGCACTGAAACTGGTAAAAAGTCATTTGTCTACCAGGGAGCCTGCATTTTCAACAGACTTGAAAAAACAACGCGCGATGAAATAAAAACCCTAAGATTCAGGAAGAAGCTAAAACTAGCGACATTTCTAAAGATTTTCACGAAAAACGCTTTTGACTGCATCGAGTTTTTATATTTTAGTTGTATATTAAACTGTTCTCACTCTTACTTTACTTTTTATTTCCATTTTAACGTCAACGATTGTAATCAGGTATGGTTACAGGTCCTTCAATGTTCAGAGATAGTTTTATTTCTAACCAAGTCAACCAGTTGAAATATCAGTTATTATCATTATCATTATGGTCGTACATTTCAACAACTAGCCTCAAAGATGAAAAGCTATCAACCAGGTATGGATCCAGACAAAGTTTTCAAGAATAAACACAAGAAAAAGGTTACTTACAAATAACAATAAACGAAATATGAACAATTCNAATCAGTCCACGTCCCCCTTTCTCTCTAGTCAAATATAACCTGTCTGTATCACTCTTAGGGTGAAATGCACCATGTATTGTCATGATCTTCCTCGATTTCCTATCCATTTTCTTTAATTCATCCTTTGTCCATTTCAGGATACCTGCTCCATATCTCAATACTGATACAGCCCACGTGTTAATTGCCAAGATCTTATTCCTGCCATTCAATTTCGATTTTAAAACCAATTTCAACCTCCTTTTATATTCGCTTGCAAACTTGTCTTTCATGTCCGTTTCTTTGATCTTATCCATTTCCACAATACCCAGATACTTGTATCCATTTTCATCGATTTCTTTCATAATTTGCCCATTCGGAAGCGCAATACCATTTTGGTTCACAACTTTTCCTCTCTTCATTACCAGCACTCCACACTTTTTTAAACCGAATTGCATCCCGATGTTATTATTATTATTATTATTATTATTATTATTATTATTATTATTATTAAATATCTATTTAAAGTAGGCTAAAATAAAATGAATAGCAAAATTACAGCTAATTAAGGCCTACTATTTACAATATATATAATTTACAATAAAACTATTAACATACATCACAGGCAAATCAGGGTTAAAATCTATCATGTTAGATTCAGGAAGAAGCTAACACTAGCGACATTTCTAAAGATTTTCACAAAAAACGCTTTTGATTGCATCGAGTTTTTATATTTTAGTTGTATATTAAACTGCTCTTACTCTAACTTTACTTTTTATTTCCATTTTAACCTCAACGATTGTTATCAGATATGGTTACAGGTCCTTCAATAATCTTAGATAGTTTTACTCCTGACCAAGTCAACCCGTTAGAATATCAGTTATTATCATTGCCATTATTATTATTTTGGTCGCACATTTCAACAACTAGCCTCAAAGATGAAAAGCTATAAACCAGGTATACATCTTGACAAAGTTTTCAAGAATGAACACAAGAAGAGGGTTACTTAGACATATCAATCAACGAAATATGAACAATTCATTGAAGCTGAAAAACAGGCCATTAATCATGCGAAATATAGAAAGATTCCAGAATGTCGCTAGCACGAATGTCGCTAGCACGTCCGTTTGACTGCTGAAAATCTACCGAGTACGCTAACGATAAATCGTAATCTAGGCCGATTTGGACAATTTTCGCTTTGATTCATTTGCTAAAATCTCAAATTGTAATAATAGGATTTTCCCGATTTTTTGGCCACCCACTTCTCGAGCTACAAATAATTATTTGAATTGAAAATCATTGGCCTGCAAACGGCCTAAATCGATCGAAAAACATTGATCAGATTTTCTACAAGATGGAGGTAGACAAGACACAGGAGATCCAATCACATATCATGAGGGCTTCGAGCTCTAATGCAGCAATTTACACTGCTGCTGATTCATGGAAATAAAATCGATAAAGATCACTTTTGTATGTTCTAGAATTTTGCGCTGATTTGCTTTATCCTGAGAAATCAGAGTCATAGAGGCTCGTTGATGCATGAATTTCATGGTTACGTAGATAAGCAGTAACTAAGCTCAGAACAGCAGGGGACAGACTGCCTTTAAGTAAGCAGCACTTGGATTGAGGAAGAATGAAGTTCATACCGTTAATGGGTGGCTATTTATCTCTGTGTCGTTTCTCTTGCTCCGAGTTTATTCTATCATTCTAGCGCTATTACAACATGTTACTGCTCTGTTGCTGTTGCTGTACTGCAATAATGCAACATTATGGGTTGTGTTTGTGTATTTTGTTACAATGAAAATAAGATTTCCTGCAAAGAACTGGCCGTTTAACACCAAATTCATTGAGATTCAGCGAGGATAAAACTGTTCTTAAATCTAGGCAGGTAAATAAGCTTCGCTCCTTGTTATTTTTATCATAACATACACAACCCATAATGCTGTGTTGTTGCAATACAACAACAACAACAACAACAACAATGGAGCAGTAGCATGTTGTCATAGTGACAGAATGATTGAATGAGTTCAGAGCGAGAGAAATGACACAGAGATAAACAATCAACCATTTACAGTATGAATTTTACTTTTCTTTAATTCGAAGACTGAAGTACTGCTTACTTAAGGTTGCAGTTGGGAAACAGCAGCAGTGTAAATTGCCACAGTGAAGCTAGCCCTCCCTCGTGATACACACTTGGGCCTCCTGTGAACAAGACAGCAAGGTAACTCTTAGGAAAAACTTGGAAATTAAGAGTTTGATTAGTTACCATCAGTTACACGAGCAGTCGCTCCATCTTTGCACAATCATTATTACTTTTGTCAATTCAAAACACTGACTTTCCTAATTTCAATAAAGTCTTCTTGTAAATAAAAGTAATAGCTTTCTCTTTGCCCTTTTCAGTTATCAAGAACTTTGATCGATGTTTTCAAAAGCTCGGGAAACGGCCAGCCGAAAGATCTAAAAAAATTCAAGCATTATTTGGGATTTGACTAAAGATTAAATCATCAAGTGTTAAATCTGCTAAAAATATTGCTTATCATTGCCTGTCCTGTCAAAAGTGCATTCTCCATTTTGTTTTGATTTATTTCAACAGGGTTAAATACATTCAGTAGATTTAAATACTGATTTTCACTGAGTTTGTGATTTAATCATACTCTGTACAAAGTACAATTCATTTTATTTCAAATGTTTATAAGATTTTCAATGTGCCCTGCTTAAAAACATAAATAACCTAATTACATGGATATAAACTATCAATTTGAAGATCCTATATGAAAGAAAAGAAAACATATAAAAAAGAAAGGGACTTGGAAGTCAAACGTATGTGCTGAACGTTGATTTAGACTATCAACCCCTTTGATCTTTCATAAACGCTTTTAGTCTCTATTTGAAAGTAGCTACCGAAGGAGCAGTTTTGATTTCATAGCTCAACTGGTTTCAAACAGTAACTCCTCGCTACGGAAAGCTCCGTTGCCCATTAGAGGTCTTACACAGTGGAATGCTAAGGTCAGTACTGATATTACGTAAAAGGTACAATTGCAAGAATCGGAGAACTTTTGAAACATTGTAGTGGGGATGGCTCNTCTGATCAGCTTCTTCAAGCTTTTCTTGAAAATGTTCCGTTTCAGCGATCAATTTTGCAATCATTCTGTCTTTCTCGTTCAATGATTCACTGAAAATATTCTCATTTTCATACTTCAAGTCCTCGTTGTCTTTCCTCAGCCTTTCATTATCAGCTTTGTAGTCATCTTTTATCTTGGTCAGTTCAATGTGATTATTATGTAAGGTGTTGAAACGATCTCTCAAAGTTTCATGATTCTGCTTTTCGTCTTCGTATTTCTGGACCATTTCTGACATGCCGCTTCGGATGCTTGCTGCAAAAAGACAATGAAACACGACAGTTAATAAAATCATGTATCTAGGAAAATTTAGCAAAGATTACATACGTTGATTTGTGCTGCTACAAAATAGGACAAAATAGTCCAAAACAAACACACTTACAAAAATTCATTTGAATTCGAGATTGCTAATTTCATATAATTCTTTATCTGCATAGGCATTTCAGAGCATTGAAAATTAAATCTAAGGTTTTGTATATTTAGTAATACCTGTGCCATAAATTAGTTAAATGTGGTATGTAACATGCAACAGAAAGCAGACAATGGTTGCACATCGTAGTTTCTATCAACTCGCATCTTTATGCCTTTTCTTCAGTAATACCTGTACGAAATACAAAGCCAGCCCAGGTAATAGCCACGAACAAGCCTTGTAGTTATGGCCTTGTAGCCTTGTTCTAGCCTAGAAAAACTTTGCTGTAACCTTGCAAATCCGTCGAAAAATGCTAATTAGCTTTGTGGAAACCTTGTGTTAGAATGGTTCTAGCTTGGAATCTTACTAATAGCCTCGTAATTTTCTTCAAAGGTTAGGACAAGGTCATAACAAGGTCATAATCCTCGCTACAAGGCTAAAACTTGGCCTGTACAAGGCCAACTTTAGCCTTGTATTTTTGTACAGGTATGCGCCTATGCTGGCCTGACATCCAATGTGACCCAGTATTTATCAGCATCTAATCGTATGTGAAGCATTTTAGTGCCTTTTAGTTGTTATTCAATTGCATATATTTATGCAATGGCCATGGAGTAGTCATTGTCTTTTACTTCCAATGTATCGTCCCTGTAGTGTTGTATAATTTTACAGTCATTAGAAAGTACAGTAGAATGTAACATGTTTTGTAATATTTCATATGAACGAAAAAATCTTTCACAGGCACGCGTGTGTAACAAAGCTGTTTTAATTACACGTATTATTTGATAAGAAACTCTTTATAAGGAACTCAGCTCTCAGATCGCTAAAAAAATTAAGAAAATGCAGCACTAGGAAAAAATTAGGGAGATTAAAGTTGTTTGATTCCATGATTCCATGCAAATAGGTCTGGGTATCTTAAAGGCATATCACTGTCACATATTTAACATAACAGCCCTGAAGAAGTCCTGCATGGCAGGACGAAACATTGGTAATACAATATATATATTCTTTAAATTCACACACATCTGCTGTTGTTTTTTCGTCGTATTGCATTGCGGTGTTTCTGCCTTCAAATTTATTTCTTCATTCGTCACCGCAAGCATCTTCGGATCCGACGATCGACGCTGGTATCATGGCCTTTCCTTTTTCAAAACTATTTTATCTTAAAGGTGGCGACAAAATCTCAAAATGGAACTTCGACGCTTTACCATATCATTTCTAATGCATTTCTGGTGAAATATCACCCGCAAATCATTCCATAACAGTAGTATATAGACATAGTCTTTATACAACTCATAACCACCCGCACGGGGTTCCAAATCTTCAAAATGGTGTAAGGAGGGTAGGATTATAGCAAGATTGCAATATAGCTAAAAGAATTTTGAAGTTATCCAGTTAAAAAAATAGGTCACAGAATCTTACACCAACATCTTTAAAGATATGGAACCTACGCCATGGCCACTAGATATTTTTCGTACCTGTTTGATCCTCTATTTCCATGTATTTCTTGAGATATTCATCAGCTCTTTGCTTCAAAATACATATCAACTCCGATTGTTGCTCAATTCTCGACCGTAGCAGTCCTTCTTCTGAAATTTCATCTTCAGAAAGACCTCTGAGTTTTCTCAAATTGTCTGTAACATCTTGGTACTCTCTTTTTGTGTTCTAAAATTAACAAAATACACCTAAAATAAAAGCTATTTTAAGCCCATGAAGATCTATTTCATTTCAGAGACTACGGGGGGGGGGGGAGTTAAGTGAGAAAATGAATTATTAGGGAGGGGAGATTATTTACAAAGTCAAATTTCAAGGATTTTGAATTAAAGAAATTTAGTTACATAACCCCACATTTTGTGGAATCAAAACAATTTTATGAGTCAAATTAGCCCAGGGTTTAATTATACTCTCAATCCCTCTTGTAATTTGTTTCTTCTTACCTTTGTTTTTGCTGTTGTGATTTCTTGTTGATGGAATTATATGTAATTGTTATTTGCTATTTGCTCTTTGTAATATATTTGTGATATTTAAAAGTAATATTAATTTGAATCTCTATGTTAAATGTTATGGTCGCCGCGTTGCTATGTATTCCCATGCTCCTCGTGGCATCGTCTTGTAACCTTCGTTTGTTGATTGTAAATTTTACGGGAATATAAAAAATAATGATAAATTCATCTCATTTTCATTTTAAATATAACTCTAACATTATAATTTGGCACAGGGTTATTCCCAAACCATATCAAAATTAACATGCAAATTTGTTTAATTAAATGGATGGCAAATCATTGGTAATGTCTGGCATTTGATATAAGTGCACTTTTATCAGTGGGAGCTTATTCAAAATTTTGGTTACTTATTACTTTAAGTAACAGTAAGCAACAATAAGTAAGTAAGAAACAATAATTACTTGAATGGGAACTTATTCAAAATTTTGGCTTGGAAGGAAGGGGTCTAACAGAGAGGGGCTTACAGTATAGAGCTTCAACGGCTTTGGCAAGGATTGTAATCAGGGCATGTTGGATGACCTAGCCAATGGTGTAACAAACAGTATGACATCCCTAATCCCATACCAGTTTCATTATTAGCTTTTGATTTACACACCTTTGTGGTTGACATGATGATGTACAGCACTTAATCTATTATCTTAAATTGCATTCAATCCTAGGAGCTTCTCTGTAAATATGCTGTGATCAACATTTATTACTTTTAAGACCATAGATATTCTTTGGAAAAAGACTCATTAATAAACTGCAGGAGTCCACAATTTTAACAAACAGTTTTAATGGTGACTTAACGATTTTTTCATTTTATGCTATAGGAACCATTTAGAAAAACAACAACACAGCATGAATATATATTTACCTTTTTAAATTTTTTTCTTGGGAAAACTACTGGTAGGATGATTAAAGGGCGTTTTGAGAGAAAATACTGTATAGGTGTAGCAACAACTTGGTTTGGAGCATCTCATTACGATGCCTC